>JAYJMJ010134615.1:0-17750 GCA_036873875.1 Laminaria ephemera | reverse complement strand
CACGTGCGCCGAAGTACTGCCGGAGGGCCTTGATCCACTCCGACACGCTAGCAGCGCGCACCCCGCTTCCGATGCCGGCGACACTCGCTGAGCGGTCCTGACCCTTCCCGGCTCTCGCCGCCGCCAGACAGCTGTCCCAAGCATTCTGTGTACCGTGAACGATGTGGATGACGTCGAAAGAGTTGAGAAGTGACAACAACACCTGGTTCACACACCGAAGCGCAGCGTGCAGCGGTCGAAAACCGGTGGTTTTGCGACCACGTGTGGTCCGAAGGCGTCATTGTTCCGGCCGACGAAGCCCGACTATCACCGCTCGACCATGGCCTGCTGGTAGGCGACGGCGTGTTCGAGACCGCCAAGATCATCAACGGCATCCCCTTTGCCTTGACCCGACACGTACGCCGACTGCGCTACTCGGCCACCGAACTCGGTCTTCTGCCCCCGACCGACGACGAGGTAGTAGCGGCAGCGATTGCGACGATCTCCGCCAACACCCCTAGCCCGAACAGCGACCCACTCACTCGCCTCCGAATTACCTTGAGCGGCGGCGCGGGCCCGCTCGGATCTGGCCGCGGCGACCACCCGGTCAAACTGTTTATTGCCGCGGCCACGACGCCTCACCCCACTGGGCCGGCCGACGTCATCACCGTCCCGTGGGCACGCAACGACAAAGGGGCACTCGTCGGCCTCAAGACCACCTCGTACGCCGAGAATGTAAAAGCCATCGAGCAAGCTCGCGCTCACAATGCATCTGAGGCGATCTTTCCGAATACGCAGGGCCAGCTATGCGAGGGCACCGGCACCAACGTGTTTGTGGTGTTCGACGGCCAGCTCCTCACTCCCCCGCTTTCCTCCGGCTGCTTGGCGGGAATCACCCGTCAGCTCGTTCTTGAAACGACCGGTGCCGTCGAAGCCGACATCTCGATCGAGGACTTCGTCGAGTGCGAGGAGGCCTTCCTCACTTCAAGCACCCGCGACGTCATGGCGATTCGCAGCATCGATGGACGGGCCCTAGTCAGAGTTGGCGGCGAAGCGACCGAACAGGCCCAACGAGCGTTCGCAAGCCTCGTCTCAGACACGCTCGACCCGCACTAGGCCGGGCGGAGGTGGTGGACGTCGCCGGCCTGCACCGCAATGGTCTCGTCGTCGCTGCCGCCCACTGAGCCAACCAGCAAGCGTCCGTTCTCGTCGATCCCCACCGCCTCACCTTCGAAACTGCTGCCGTCGATCTTGTCGACCCGGACCCGATGCCCAACGGTGACGCAACGGTCTCGATAGGCGTCGACGAATGCCGAACGTCCCGCCGCACCATCGCGAGCAACATCGAGCCACCCATCGAAACTCACGCAAAGATCGTCGAGTACCGAGTCGACTCCGATCATGGCGTCATCGTCGCTTCCGACCAGCGTGCGTAACGAGATCGCCTCAACGGGTGCTGCACCGAGATTGAGTCCGATGCCAGCGGCTGCCGAAATTCCTGTCTCGTCTGGACCAACCTCCACCAGAATCCCTGCGAGTTTCTGCGACCCCACCATGATGTCGTTCGGCCACTTCAAACCGGCAGAGCTTGCGCCCCGGGCATGAACCACGTCAAGCGCCGCGACTCCAAGCGCCAATGGGAGCAGGCCATGCACATCAGCACCAGAAACAAGAAACGAAACGAGCAACGCATCGCCAGACTTCGCCTCCCAAGTTCGGTCGAGCCGACCGCGGCCAGCACTCTGATGAGCAGCGACAAGAACCGAACCCGGCGGCGACTGACCAGTAGCCCAACCCAACACATCGGCGTTCGTCGACCCCGTCTCGGCCACTCGCACTCTGGATTCCAGAGGGAACCGGCGCGAGGGAGAGGAAAAAACCGTTGAGTTCAATGCGTCAGGGTTCGTGTCATCAGCCGTCATTCGACTAATCCTAAGGGGATGTTCTCAAAGGTTTTGATTGCAAATCGTGGTGAAATCGCAGTCCGGGTTATCCGGGCGTGCAAAGAGTTAGGGATCGGCACGGTGGCGGTCTATTCCGACCTCGACCGAGACGCCCTTCATGTGCGCCTGGCTGATGAGGCCTACGGCCTTGGCGGGCAGACCGCGGCCGAGAGCTATCTCGATGTCGACGCCATCATGGACGTCATCGACAAGAGCGGCGCTGACGCGGTTCACCCCGGCTATGGGTTCTTCTCCGAGAACGCCGACTTCGCACGAGCGATTACCGATCGTGGGGTCGCCTTCGTTGGCCCGCCCCCCGCAGCGATCGAAATCATGGGCGACAAGATCAGCGCTCGAGAGGCAGCCGAGAAGGTTGGCGTGTCCGGCGTACCGGGCAGCACTGAACTCGTTACCGAAGCGGCACAGGTTCAAACCTTCGGCGATGAATACGGTTGGCCCGTAGCCATCAAGGCTGCCTACGGCGGCGGCGGCCGCGGCATGAAGGTCGTTTCCTCTGCCGACGAAGCAGCCGACGCGATCGAGTCGGCCAAGCGTGAATCAGTGGCCTACTTCGGCCGCGATGAGATCTACCTCGAGCGCTACCTCACCAAACCTCGCCACATCGAAATTCAGGTGCTGTCCGACAGCCACGGCAACTGTGTCTACCTCGGCGACCGTGACTGCTCGGCACAGCGGCGTCACCAGAAGCTGATCGAAGAAGCGCCAGCTCCGGAGATCCCGGCAGACATCCGCAAGGCCATGGGCGAAGCTGCCGTGGCAGTCGCCAACGGATGCGACTACGTCAACGCTGGCACGGTCGAATTCCTCCTCGAAGACGGCAACTTCTACTACCTCGAGATGAACACCCGTCTCCAAGTTGAACACCCAGTGACCGAGCTCGTCACGGGCAAAGACCTCGTCGCTCATCAGCTTCGGGTCGCCTTCGGCGAACCACTGGGATTCGGCCAGGATGACATCGAGATTCGCGGGCATGCAATCGAAGTTCGTCTCAACGCCGAAGACCCAGCCGGTGGCGCATTCCTCCCCTCGCCTGGACGCATTGACACACTTGTGGTCCCCGATGGTTACGGCGTCCGTTTTGATGGCGGCTACCAGGCTGGCGACGAGATCAGCCAGTACTACGACAACCTCATCGGCAAGCTCATCGTGTGGGGTGCCGACCGCCCCACCGCTATCGCACGCATGCTACGGGCACTCGACGAACTCGAAATCACCGGGGTCGCAACGACCGTCCCGGCCGATATCGCCATCCTCGAACACCCCGACTTCGCAGCGGTAGAGCACTCGACCAAGTGGGTCGAAGAAGTTCTCGACCTCACCGGCATCGGTGCTGCACCAGCGGGATCTGCGACCGAAGGCGACGATGAACCAAAGGTCCGACGTGACCTTGATGTCGAGGTCAACGGCAAACGTTTCTCGGTGAGCATGTGGGTTCCAGAATCCGCTGGCTCCGCCACAGGACCAGCAAAGGTTCGACGCTCCGCAGCGAAGAAGGCGCCTGCTGCCTCGGGCTCTGGACAAATCGCCGCCCCGATGCAGGGAACCATCGTCAAGATCGAGGTCGAGGTGGGCGCCACCGTCGAACTGGGCGACAACCTTTGTGTGCTCGAAGCCATGAAAATGGAAAACAACATCGGTGCTGACAAGGCCGGAACCGTGACAGAAGTACATGTCGCAGTTGGGGATTCTGTGGGCAGTGGTGACATCTTAGTAGTTATCGAGTAGTTCTGATCGGCGAGCTTCGCCAGGCCAGACGCCCAGCGGAGATCACAATGAAACCAGCTCTTGTCACGGCCATCTTTCCGAGAGCGCTAGTGAGAGTGCTAGTGATAGCAACCCTTATCGCCTCGTCAACCGCGCTTCGAGCCGCGCCAGTAAGCGCCCAGTCCGAAGCATCGGTTCTCTGCCGTGGCAAGGTAGCGACCATCGTGGGAACCCCAGGCGACGATGTGCTCCTCGGCACGCCGGGCGACGACGTGATCGTTGGCGGCAAAGGCAACGACTCGATCTTTGCCGGCGCCGGCAACGACACCGTTTGTGGAAACGGCGGCGCAGACGAATTGTGGGGCGAGGCCGGCCGCGACGTGTTGCTCGGCGGCGGCGGTGCCGACACGCTCATCGGAGGAGCCGACAAAGACCGACTGCGCGGCGGACAGGGCGCCGACCGGTGCGAGGCTCCCTTCCTCGGGGAACGTAGCCATCGCTCCTGCGACGATCAGCAGGCTGCCGATCAAAGCGACGTGCCCGCCGCTCGAGCCCTCCTTGAGGCGTCTCGGGCGAAGTGGGCAGCTTGGCTTATTGCCCAAGATACCGACGACTACGGCTTCGATATCCGCCTGTCGTGTGAGTGTGACGGCGGCGAAGGATCAGTCGACGTTGTCGATGGAGTGGCCTACTGGCGAGCGTTCACTGGTTCACTCGAGTCCAACCGAACGCTCTTCACTATCGACGACGTGTTCGATAGAGCAGATGAACTCCTCGACGGTCTCGAAGCCGACCCGTCGATCATTGGCGATCCGGAAACCGGCATCGGCGCGTTCTTTACGCTCGTCGTCGATCGCGGCACCGGGTTTCCGTTTGTGGTGGGCGACAATGGCCCAGCCGATGGAGGCGCCGATTACATCTCGACCCCCCGGAGTGTGCTCCAAGAGGAAGTCGCAGCTCCGAACCGTTCCGAGCTGTACTCGCTCGACATGCTGGCGCTCACTAATCCGGCACCGGTCCACGACGAACTGGTCTCGGTGGTCGCAACGGGATTCGACGATGACTTTGCCCCCAAAATCATCACCGAATTCGGAGCCCCCTGCCTAGACCTCCCAGAATCTGATCAGGATCAATGCGAAACGGATCTTGACACGCTGGTCCGCTCACTGAACTTCGATGACGACCCGCTTATCCACTGGGACTGTGGGCTCTGTCTCCCCACCATTGCCTTCATGGTTGCCCGCAACGGCACAGACTTCGAGGTCATCGCATCGGCGGACTGGACACAGGCTCTCGGGACCATCGACACGCCAGCCGAGGTTCCGTTTGTGCTGCGCGACAACGCCGATGTTCGGGCCCGTCGTAACGGAAGTTTCGTTGCCCGCACGAGCAACCTGATCGCCGAGTGTGACCCAATCGTGACCCGTCAGGTCATCGAGCGGGTGTCATCAACGGGAACCGCCGTCGTGGCCAAGGTCGGCTATTCGCTGGAATATCAAATCTGTATCTAACGCATCCCGGCGACGAAATCTTTGTGTACAGCGCCTACTCGGCGGCTTCGGCGAGCACTTCCGACAAGGTTGGATGCACAAAGAGACTTTCGACGATGTCGTTGACCGTCAGACCAGCGTTGACGGCCAGCGCAAGGATCGAGATGAGCTCGGCGGCGTGACGGCCGACGATTGACCCGCCCAGGATGACGCCGGTCGCCGGATCCGACACGATCTTCACAAAACCGCGAGGGTCATCGTTGATGAGCGCTTTGGCCGATACCGAGAACGGCACTTTGGTGACTCGGATCTTTCGTCCTTCAGCAAAGGCATCAGCCTCGGCCAAACCAACGTCGGCGATCTCGGGCTCGGTGAAGATTGCCGAAGCAGCCTTGTCGTAGTCGAGGTGGCGGTGGGGCAGGTCGTGCATGCCCATGGCGTGCTCGGCGATCTTGCGGCCTTGCATCGACGCTACCGACGACAGCGGGAGCCGCCCCGAGAGGTCGCCCGCTGCGTAGATATGCGGTACCGATGAGCGGCAATGATGGTCGACAGGTACGTAGCCCCCATCGGTTTCGATGCCAACGTTCTCAAGCCCGAGCATTTCGGAGTTCGGAACCGAACCAATGGCGAGCAGCGCATGGCTTCCCTCGGCATGGCGGCCGTCCTCGGCGTGAACAATCACGCCGTGCTCGGTGCGGTCGATTCCCACACTGCGGGCGCCCTTCATGAGATTGACTCCGCGGCGGAGGAAATCGTCTTCGAGAGCCGCCGCAACCTCGGCGTCCTTCGCTGGGAGCACCTGCTGACGGCTGACCAAAAGCGTGACCTCGCTGCCGAAGGAACGGAACATGTGGACAAACTCCACGCCGGTTACGCCGGAACCAACCACCACGATGTGCTCGGGCAGCTCCTTGGGCGGGTAGGCATCGCGCGTGCTGAGAATGCGCTCGCCGTCGACATCTGCCCATTCAGGAAGACGTGGACGACTCCCGGTACACAGGACGATGTAGTCGGCTTCGATATCTTCTTCAACACCATCGGGAGTTGTTGCTCGAACCAGATTTGGGCCGAGAAGCGACCCAATACCGTCGATGATGCGTACGTTTTGGCTGGCCAGGACCCGATTGGTCGAACTGGTGAGCTTTGCTTCGATGCCAGAAAGTCTCTCTCGGACACCGTCAAGGTCGATATGAGGCGTCACCTTGTCGAGTCCCATACCCTCGGAACGAGACAGGAACGACAATGCCCCGCCCGTGGCAATCATGGCTTTCGACGGGATGCAATCCCAGAGGTGCGCTGCACCGCCAAGCACGTCGCGCTCGATGAGTACGATCTCGGCACCGAGCCGCGCTCCGTAGGTTGCAGCACTATGTCCTGCCGGACCGCCGCCGATGATAACGATTCGAGTTGTCACAACCGGTGAGTCTAACGGTGCAAACCATCAGCGGGGCGGGACGGTCTACTCAACTCAGCGCTCGACGACCGCTATCGACGAGATGACCTCGTTCGCTACGGGCACCAAGGTAGACCTGCGGTTATAGCTGCCGATGACCACATACAGACAGAATGCCCGGCCGCCTTCGGAGCAAAAGACTTGGGTGCCGGCTTGGCCGGCAATGGTGCGCTGCAGTGTGTGAGGGGCCACATCGTTCACGTTGATCGACCGCGGAAGGCGGCTGCGTTTGAAGAGTGCGGTTTCGGCCGAGGCTGGCTCGTATTCGAGGAGGCAGACAAGAACGCCCCTCGTGCCCATTGCTTCGACTGCGCCGCTCCCGAAATCTCCGCGGTCGGCTGGGAGTCGGAAGTTTCCTGCGTGGATGACCAGTGGCTCGAATGCTTCGCCACCGAAGGATTGTGCAGCGGTCGGAGCAACACCCGAGAATTCGGCATCCCATCCGCTTGGCAGGTCGAGGGCAACACCGTGAGCTTCGAGTCGCTTACTCATCGGTGTCCTCGAGTCGTTGACTCATAGTGCGACCGCCCCGAGAAGAGCGACGCCGGCCGTAAGCGCCAATGATGAACGGGCCAGAAGGTCGGCTGCGGATGCGCCCTGCGCAAGCCGCTCATGAAAGGTACGCAGCGCAGCCGGCGACTTGATCGACCGGCCGGTAAGCAGCAGACCGCCGCGGGCGACGCCAAAGACGAGCCCGACCGTAGCTCCGCCGACGGGCGATGCCGTGAGAAGTGCAGCGACAAGAAGCACATGAACGGTGGCGGTGGTGATGATCGTGGCGACACCCAACCCGAGCTGATACCCGAAACCGGCGCCGTAGACCCAACCCCGGTACTCATCGAGCCAGGCCTCGTTGACCTGCCGTTGCCAGGAAGGGAGTTTCACGGGCAGCGAGCCTCGCTCGATAAGCACGGCACACAATGCGGCTGCTCCCAGAAGACCCAATCGGAAAGGAGTATCGAGCCAGCGGAGGGTAATCCAGCCCAGCAATCCGGCCAGCGCGCCGGTGGTAGCTCCGCCGGCTCCAGCTCCGACCACGTGCGATGTTGCGGTAACCCACCAGCGACTCTGTCGACTCCGCTCCCCGAGCGGATGGATGCTTGAAAGCATCGACTCACCTCACGGTGACCAGGTGGAACGGATCGCCGCAGCGACGGCCAGAAGCACACCGAGGGCAAGCACTAATGACGAGGTCATGCGCCAGTCTCTGGTTGATCGTTGATCGTCGAGGGGTACAAGCTTGCGTCGCCCGGTTCGATACCAGCTCGACGAAGTTCTTCGTCGGTATCGGCTCGCCGTTCGGCGCCGTTCCGGCCAACCCCTGAGGATCGACGGCGCGCGATTCCGGCATCGTCAACCGCTTGTTTCAACAGATTTGCAACCTGTTCCCAAGTGGAAGCCGCTCCTTCGCCCACAATTCGAGCGCCCACATCAGAGTCGGCTCCAGAACTGCCGCCGTCGACGAGAATGAAGTAGGGCGAAACCGGCACCTCGTAATCGAGCCAGGCATCGCTGGACATAACGGTACGAACCCCTTTGGGCGCCATCGCACGGATCGATGCTTCACTCTCGAGCTCTGGTCCTTTCGCAACGATGATGAGCTCGGCGTCGAGCCCATCGACCGAACGTTGCGTCGGGTCGGCGAACGCGTCCCAGAATCCGGCGCAGGTGAGACATCCGCTCGAGAGGAAGGCGAGCAATGTAAGACCTTCGGTACCGGTGACACCAACGTTGACCAAGCCGCCATCGGGGGTTCGGCCAACAACATCGGAAGGCCCGCCAACGGTTGCCCGCGGAGCTGCCACACCCGGGCGAGTGCGAAGGTCGATGGTGGTGTTGGAACCAGTGGTGGCTCCGGCAAGGTCGCCCTCGTCGGGGTCAAGACTTACCCCGAGCTCGTGGAGCGCCCGCAGTACCTCAGCATGGCTTCGCAGAAGGCCGGCGACGAGCACCGTGAGCAATCCAACGACCAGGGTGAGGATGATGATGAGAACGGTCATGGCACCATCACGTCGCGGCAACCAATACTGACCGCCGGGCCGCCATTAGCGTCGAGGGCGGTAATGCAGATCTGATGTGACCCTGGCGACGACGGTAGATCAAACCAGAACCCGTGTTCGCCCCCGTGCTGCGGGAAGGCATCCGCTACGTCCTGACGGAAGATTTCGGCGGTTGCGGTGGCAACCAGAACGCCATCGACAACGGCCTCGACGACTACCGGACCGACAACATCGGGGTCGACCGCCCAGCCGGAAAGTTGCAGGCGGCCCGACAGGACCGTGACGTTGTCGATGCTCCCGGTCGGCGAGGCGGAGGTTACCGAGATCGTTGCGCAACCGATCTTGCGGGTTCGGCCCGGACCGGTATCGCGACCTCGCACACATATCTCATGCTCACCCGGTGTGACAGGAACAACGACGGAGAAGCCGTGCTTCTTTCCGTATCCCGGGTTCTGCCGAACGACATCTCGACGGATCTTCTTCGCGACGACTGTGGTGACCGTGACGCCGTCGACTCGAACATCGACATCGATCGGTCCGTTGACGTCGGGATCGATGGCCCAACCTTCGACCAACACGCCGCCTGGCACTTGGGTAACCGAATCGAGGTTTCCGAATGGAGAGCCGGTTCTGAAATCGACAGTGGAACAGCCCAGCAGAACCGACCCTTTGCCAGCTTTGCGATTGGCGGCGTACACACAGACTTCGCTGCCATCGGGTACTTCAATCTTGACATCGAAGCCGTGGTTCTCGCCGAATGTTCCGTTGTAGCGGCGGTCGATATCGCGGCGACGTCTCTTTGCCTTGATGGTTCGCACGAAGCTGCCGTTCACCGAGATCTTGACGTTTACGTGACCGGCGGTGTCGGGGTCGATTGCCCAGCCAACAAGACGGACCAGCCCTGGCCCGGCATGAGCGGCCTCAAGCGCACCAAACGGGGTGCGGGCCGGAGCGACAACATGTTCGCAACCCACCGACCGAAGCCGGTTACCATCGACGACTCCAGCACAAATCACGTGGGGGCCAGCGGGGGTCTTGACGATGCCGTCGAACCAACGAACGCTCTGGCCTGATGGTTCGGCCTGGCCGACAGCCGCAGCACTCTTGTCGGCAATGACGTCGACGAAGTTGGCGGTTCCGACCGACAACCGGACCTCGTTGGGAACGCCTGCGTTGACGTAGCCAACAACCCGGAATCCGCCGGGAGCCAGTTCGATCGTTGTGAGTTTGCCGGCCAAGGCGCCTGGGTCGGCCTGCAAACAGGCGGCGTTGTGGCCCCGGGTGTTGTTATCGGTTCGAGGCGTGGTGCTACACGACGGGTCGAGTGCCCAGGGAAGAACGCAAGTGACAACGCGACACACGATTGGCCCGAGGCAAGCGACATCTTGGTTGCATTGTCCGTAACGGAACCCGGTGCATCCAGCTTTGCGGTTGGCACAGCTGCCGTTTGCGCAGCCGCACGGCGTGCCCGAACAGGACCCCGAGCACACGCCGCTTGGACCACAGCCACAATCACCGCAGGGCGCGTTGCAATCGAGGTAGTAGCGAGGACCTGTGCCACAGAAGCCCGAGCCGTCGGCTTTCCACCAACCGCCGTACAGCGTTCCGGGCGGGCAGCCGTTCGAACCGTTCATCGTGCAGCAAAACTCGGTGTAACCGTCGCAGCATTGAGAGCCGCATTGGCAGGCCGAACCGCTGCAATTGCAGATGGCGGCGTACGCCGTGCCGGGACGGAGCACGAAGTCGGCTGGCGCGGCAGCCATGGCTGATCCAACAAGTGCCGACTTGCGAAGAAATCCTCGACGGCTCGATCGGCGTTCGAGCAGAGCCGCTGCCTTGTTGACGAGACGGGTACTCATGGTTCTGTCCGCTGAAGGTCGGTGGTAACGGCAAAGGTCGGCACGTCGACGGCTGGCGGAGCAAACACTCGTGGCAGAGCCGTAAAGGAAAGAAAGAGAAGGTAGGCGCCGAGAAGCACAAGAGTCGCAAACGGAACACCGGCGGCGGGCTGCGCAGCGAGGACGGCGGATACGTCGTTCGCTGGCCAGAGAGCAGCCGCAAAGCCCACAACCGCAGCGACAACATTGACCGCCGTGTGCAGAATCGAAGGAGGCGTGTCGTTTCGTCCGAAGCAACCGCAAGAGGCAACCCCTCCGCCGGTTTCACTCCCCCGCTTGCTCTGGCGCCGCAAAACCTCAGCGACAACAGCGAAGGTCGAATATGCGCCAGCCACCAGCAAGGCCACAACCGCACCGGCCACGACCAAACCAGCGGCGCCAAGTGCCATCTCGCCAGCACCAAGCACTCGGACTCCGATTTCGGGCACCGGAAGTCCAAGCGTCGAAAGCGCATTCGACGCCGATTCAGGCGAAACGACCTTGAGTGCTCCGCTCAGCACCAAGATAAGAGAAATTGCGAAAAGAGGGCCGGCCATGTGGAGCCAAATCGTACAACTTCAACGAGCACAGCGGGTGCACACAACGGGCCGATAGTCTGACAAATTGTGAGCGCTAAACGTGTCCTCGTAGTTTCCGCCGAACCTTTAGGCGAACAAATGGCTGGTCCGGCGATTCGGGTACGAGCCATCGAGAGAATTCTGCGCGACGCAGAACACGACGTCATTGCCGCTGACCCGCGCTCTATCGCGACGATCACGGCCGAAGCAATCGAAGAAATCGATGTTGCCGTTGTGCAGGGCGGCGCTCTACGTCTTCTCCCTCACCTCGCTGCCAGCGATACACCGATCGTCGTCGACCTTTACGACCCATTCCACCTCGAAGCCCTCCACCGGGGTGGCGACGACCAAATCCGCCAACTCGACCTTGTCGAGGGGAGCCTCTCGACGCTGGCTGCCCAGATCTCTCGTGGCGACTTCTTCCTCTGCGCATCTCGCACGCAACGCCATCTTTGGCTGGGCCACCTGGCGGCGGCTGGCAGACTCAACCCGGCGACGCACGCCGATGACCCCACGTTTCAATCGCTTCTCGCTCTTGCTCCCTTCGGTATCGATGACGACCCCTTCGCTCCCACCGGCACCTTCGCCCAGCACATCCCGGAAGCGACGGGCTCACCAAAACTTCTCTGGGCGGGAGGCCTCCACGATTGGCTTGACCCGATCACCGTTATCGAAGCGATGCCTCGAATCCGCGCCACGCATCCCAAGGCGCAACTGATCCTTCTCGGCGGCCGCCATCCCAATGGGGCACTCGAACCAATGGCCATGGTGGGCAAAGCCAAACATCGGGCGGCCGACCTCGGCCTGCTCGGCGAGGCCGTCCTGATCCACGAAGAGTGGATCACCAACGCTGATCGAGCCGATCTTCTCGGCGAGGCCGACTTAGGGGTCCTCGCCCAGTCTGATCATGCCGAAACCGAGTTCGCGTTCCGCACCCGCCTCCTCGACCATCTCTGGGCGTCCCTCCCCACCGTCACCACTATGGGCGACGACCTCAGCCGCGAACTCGCGGTGCATGGAGCCGCCAGAATGGTGCCCCCGGCTGATCCCGACTCGTTCGCTGATGCCTGTATCGAGCTGCTTGATTCGGCCACAAACGCCGAAGCAGCCAAAAACGCGGCCGCCCGATCTCACCACCACCGGTGGACCGATGCCCTCGCTCCTTTGGTGGCATTCGTCGAGAACCCGCAGATGGCCCCTGACCGAGCTAATCCCGCAACCGCCCGACTGATCGACGAGATGTCGGGTTCGAAGTGGCGTGACCAAACCAGCGTCCTCGCACGGGCGCAACGTCACCTCGATGTCGGCGGAGCAAAACAGCTTGCCGAGAAATCACTTGAGGTCGCGAAACAGCGGCTGTCGGATCTGCGTGGAAACTGACCAACAGCAAGTTGACCGCAACCGGCTGCGGGTCGTTGTCGTCAACTACAACGGCGGCGCCCTTCTTCAGCGCTGTGTCGATGATCTACTGGCTATGGAATGGTCGGGCAGACGCCAGATAGTCGTCGTCGACAATGCGTCGACCGACGACAGTCTTTCGACGCTTGCGCCGCACGATGAACTCAGCATTCTTCGCATGCCGACAAACTCCGGGTTCGGCGCAAACAACGAGGCACTCGGTGATCTCGACAGTGTCGACTGGGTCGCACTGGTGAACCCGGACGCTTTCGTGCCTTCGGATTTCGCGACCGGACTCACCGCCGCATTCGATAGCCCGTCGATCGGCGCCGCAGCGCCAAAGATCGTATTCGACGACCGGCATCATTCGCTTTCGGTCGTTACCGACGCCGCCAAGAACGTCCGCCTCACCAAGGTCGAGATCGGCGGCATCGATGTCACCGCCCGTTGCCATGTGGTCGGTGACGAAGCGGCTCGCATTGCGACCGGAACTGGCGCCGAGTGGCATCTCGGAGCAACCGGCGAACTTCTGATCCCGGCATCGTCGAACGGACAGCCGGCAACACTGTTCTTTCGCAGCCCCGCACCCGCAACGCTCACCGTCGCCGGGCTGACGGCGACCTCATCACCAGCCGGATCGACGATCGATGTACCCCTGACCGGTACTCCGCAGCAGTACATTCAAAACGCCGGCTCTTGGGTTGACGGCAACGGCACCGGCGGAAATCGCGGGTTCTTTCAGCTCGACGACGGCCAATTCGACCTCCCGGCCTTGGTCTTTGCATGGTGTGGCGCCGCGGTCATGCTTCGCTCGGACTACCTCGTCGACGTCGGGCTCTTCGATCCCGACTACTTCCTGTACTACGAAGACACCGACCTTTCGTGGCGAGGCCAGAGCCGAGGCTGGACGTACCGCTATGTTTCCGAGGTCGTCGTTCGTCACCGACACTCGGCGTCGACCGGCCAAGGTTCGGCCCTCACCGATGTGTACCAACAGCGAAACCGGCTCCGCATGCTTGCCCGCAACGCTTCCGCATCGGTTCTGGCCCGCGGAACAACGCAGAGCCTTGGTGCGGCGGCCAAGATCGGGGTTCGCCGAGTCGCAGCTCTCCGGGACCCCGGCTCGAAGGGCGACAGCACACTCTTTGTCCGACGGGCGAAGGGCATGGCCCTCGCCGGGCGCGATCTGCCAGCACTTCTCAAGGCCCGCAAGAACCTCTCGGCCCGCCGCACGGTCCCCCGGTCTGACGTCGAGCGCCGTCTCGGCAGGTAGCCAGCAGAAACGGGGCAGGTTTCAACAACCGCCAAGGTGACGGTTCTGGACGGGCCGTGGCACTAGCATCGAGCTGTGCAAATTGTGTATTTGTCGGCTCGCCCCGATGTGTTTGTCGAGACGCTGCAACATGTGGCCACGATGATGCCGTTTGTCGACGATGTCGTGGTCTGTGTGCCCTCGTCGATGCGCCATCGCTTCACCACCGGAGGCACCGGCGATACCGGACTTCCGCTCACCATCGTCGATGACGAGAGCCTTCTTCCAGGTGTCGATCTTGCAGCGCTCAACCACTCGCAGCGCAACTTCACGCTCCGGTCGCGCCTCATCGGTGGCGTCGACGCTTCCACCCGGATCGCCGACTCGTTCATCATGTCTGATGATGACTACCGGCCGCTTCGGCCGCTGACCCCCGACGCATTCATCGATCCTTCCGGCAGCCACCGTTCGTTCTACTTCTACGAACTTTCGCAATGGCGTCGAGGCGACACTCCCTTCGACGATTCGCAGCTCCACTCGTTCTTGGTGCTCCAACACCTCGGCATCACCAAGCCGCTGTCCTATGCGTCGCATATGCCACAAATCATCGACCGCGCCCTGTATCAGCAGGTCATCGAGGCCGTCGACAATCCGTCGGCAAAGTATTCGCTTTGCGAGTGGTCGATATACGGAAACCTCGGACGACTCCTTTCACCGGACACCTTTTCGGACCCGGAGCCGTATGTGACGCTGGCGTGGCCGCAGTATCCGTCAGAGTGGCCTCGCCAAGTCATCCCCGATCGCTACCTGTTTGAGAACTTCCACCCCGAGCTCTACGACACCAACGGATTGTTCGCTGGTCTCGACACCTCGTTAACCAGCATCGAACAGGCCGACACCGATTCCCTCGAAAAAGTAGTGCGCTGGCATCGCATGGAGCGCTCGGTGAACCAGCTCGACTTTCCCGACGACATCGACAATCCGTGGATCAAAAACTCGCCCGTCCGCAAGGTTGCCTTTGGGGCCGCCCGGGCGGCGAAGAAACTCATCGACTACACGAGCCTCGATGACCAGTCGACCTTGGCTGAGCTCTCAGAACGAGTTCGCCGGGTCGAAGCCCAACTCGATGCCGATGGCCCGGCTCATTCCTGAGCGAACGGCTGAGGCCGATAATCCGCAGCCCGTTCCGTGGCTCGTCGTCGCTCTAGTCGTCATCATCGGGGCAATGCTGCGCTTCATCGCCGACTCGCCGCTATGGCTCGATGAGGCACTTTCGGTGCACATCGCACAATCAAACGCCATCGAAGATGCGCTGCGTCAAGATGGTCATCCGCCGCTTTATTACCTGCTGCTCGACTTTTGGATGGATGTTGTCGGCGACGGTGACCGGGCGGTTCGTTCGCTCTCGGGGGTCATCTCGCTCGCCACGCTTCCCTTCGCCTATCTGAGAGGGCGCCAGATCGGCGGTGAACGTCTCGGGCGGTTGGCCGTGCTCGTACTTGCAGCACTGCCGTTCGCTATTCGCTACGCCAACGAGACCCGCATGTACTCGTTGGCGGTGCTGCTGGCGTTCGCCGGATGGTGGGTCTTCGAGAACGCCCGCCGCAAACCCACTGCTGAACGCCTCGGAGCGCTGGCGCTGCTTGTCGCCCTGCTGCTCTACACGCACTATTGGGCGATTTGGCTGCTCGGTGCCGCTGGTGTTTGGCTACTCGTCGCCGCCGTCGGCCGGGTTCAGTCGTTCAACCCCACTGCAGCGAGACGACTCATCGGCGCCTTTGTAGTCGGTGGCGTGCTGTATCTCCCGTGGGTTCCAGCGCTCCTCGACCAGGCGGAAAACACCGGAACTCCATGGGCCGACCCGGACCGCCCAGCCACCGATATCGTCCTGCTGATCTTCGAGCTGGGTGGAGGCCTTCGAAGCGAGGCGCAACTTCTCGGCATGTTGATGGTGGGCATTGTGGTTCTCGCACTCTTTACTCGCCGCGATAGCGAAGGGTTGCGGTTTGCCCGGCTCCAGACCTCGGCGGCCGAGTCGGCTGCCGTGATCGGCTTGGCCTTTGTCATCGGCCTCGTCGTCGGTGCGATCTCTGGTTCGGTTTTTCAGCCACGCTACTTCGCCGTCCTTATCCCGTTCTTTGTGATGCTGCTCGCCCTAGGCATCGGGCAACTTCGAGGTCGGATACTTCTCGGTGTCGTAGCAGCAATGGTCGTGGTGGGGTTCGGCATGAGCGCAGTCGAGGCGCAGACCAAACGCACGCAGGGTGCCGATGTTGCAGCGCTGCTGAACGATCAGGCCACCAGTGCGGACGTTGTGGTGTTCTGCCCCGATCAACTCGGCCCATCCACGAGCCGGTACCTCCAGAACGCCGGGTCCGGCCAGCCTGGGCCGACCCTCTGGACATTCCCGTCAAAGAGCTCACCGCTTCGCGTCGACTGGCGAAACTACGAGGAGCGAAACCGGTCGGCTGACCCAGCCGCCTTCGCAGCCGAGGCAGTCGCCCAAGCGAACGAAGGGACTGTGTGGCTTGTGATGGCCACCACGTACCGAACCTACGAAGGCAAATGCGAGATCCTGCGTGACGCACTCGCCGGCCAACGGCCACTCGAATTGGCCATCGCCGGCGACCCTGACGTGTTTGAACCCGCAACCGTGTTCCGGTACGCCCCATGACCCAAGCGCTACCCGGCACCCTTATCCCGGCGCTACGTCGTTCTCTGCTCCCATGGCTCTGCGGGCGCCTTTTCGTAGGTCTCGGATTTCTCTTCGCCACGGTGGCGGCTGGCGACCCCAAACCCCTCCCGCTCGACCAAGGCCTCATCTCCTGGGACGCCACGTGGTACCAATCGATCGCTGACCTCGGATACGACGCTGCACCCGAGGGCGCAATTCGATTCTTTCCTGTGCTCCCTCTTCTCGGTCGATGGCTCGCACCGGTACTGGGTGGCCGAGTCGATATCGCCCTCGTGGCTATCACCTGGGCCACTGCGTTGGCGGCAACGGCTGCACTGACCGAACTCGCCCGAGTCGAACTCGGCGACGATCGGGTAACCAAGCGGGTTGCGTGGGTCTGGTCGATCTTTCCCACGGCCTTCGTCCTCGTCGCCCCCTACACCGAAGCGCTGCTGGTGCTCTTCGCGTGCCTCTTTGCGCTTGCGCTGCGGAAACAGCAGTGGCTGGCCGTTATTGGCTGTGGGCTTCTCGCTGGGCTGAGTCGACCGGTCGGCGGGCTACTCGTGATCTTTGCCGCAGCTGAGTTCTGGAAGCATCGGCCGGCAACATCGCAGATGGTCCCAGCACTCGCCTCGCTCGCTAGTCCTGCCATAGGCGTCTTGTCCTTTGGGGCATGGACCGCACGAAACGGGCAGGGGTTCTTCGCCCCCTTCGATGCCCAGTCCGAGCTCCGAGGCCGATTCCGCGACCCGGTCACCCGATTCGCCCAAGCCGTCGACCGTGGCGTCACCGGCGACCAAACCGAACTGCTCCACGCCGTGGCCACTGTGGCGTTCGCTGGGCTACTTTTCGTCGTCTGGCGGGCTGGACTCACCTCATGGGCCATATACGGCGCAACCGGACTCCTCGTGGCGATCTCGTCGTCAAACATCAACTCACTCGTCCGGTATGGCCATGGGCTCATCCCGATTCTGCTTGGCGCAGCCATAGTGTTCAGCAGTGACCGCGTCGATCGACGGTTCGAACGAGCAACGCTGGTAACCGCTTCGCTCGCAGTGGTCGTGCTGACCGCCGCGATCTTTCATCGAAAGTACGTGCCCTAATGGCTGCGCAGACCTCACTGAGGGTAACTCTCGAACCAGCGACCGACATCGAGCCTGCGTCAGAGGACAAGCCTGCGTCAGAGGACAAGCCTGCGTCAGAGGACAAGCCTGCGTCAGAGAATCAGTACCCATGGCGGGTTGCCGGGTCGCGTCCCAGCTTTTCGGTGGTCATCGACAACCTCTCATCGGTCGAGGGTTGGTTCCGGCTTCGACTCGACTTCTCCTCCGACGACCCACGCCGCACAGCTCCGATCCTGCGCACAATGCACCCAATC
>JAYJMJ010134400.1:0-17753 GCA_036873875.1 Laminaria ephemera | reverse complement strand
TTGAAAAAAAAATTGCCGTGGGTCACCCTAGAGTGAAAGGGATGCGGACGGACAGACAGACAGACAAGGATTGCATTTCCGCCATAGAGACTCAGTCTTACAAACTGAGAATATGGACACGGGTTAAACCTAAACACAACCAAAAGCAGTTGAAAACCACGAGTAGTCGCCACATACAGGTGTACCCAGTTCGTATCAGCTCAGAAACAGGTGCGATGTTCTTGTGGCCAATGGCGTCGTTCCTGTGGCGACATGTTTACTTGATTTGAGCATGTAGCTGTTTTTGGGTCAGACGTGACCAGTTACACCGGGTTTTAGTTACTGCCCACAATAAAAAACTCTTCTGGATTCCTCCGCGAGTGATTGCACTGAGCCGACAGGAACCAACATAAACATATATGGACACGGACACGGGTTTAGTTGATATCAATATTCGAATGTTGCATTATATATTTTTTTGCTGTCGCTTTATCAAACATGTGCCACCAGCGTCGAAACTTAGCGTGCCTATTCCCAATTTCACCATTAACGACGAATTAGAATGATATCGAAATTATGCTGCCACACAGTTACTAGTCTGTATCACCGTGCTTGTAAAAGCTTTCGTCACCTTCAAAATATTTATGGTGGTTGGCCGTAGAATCAGGAATATCTTTGTCGATGTCAGCGTACGTTGCATTTCGCGCAAAGCCCTCTCCTGTTTTTTGTTTACGCCCAGCACCCAAGTTGAGTCTATGTGGACCGCATGTAGGATTTTGTCCACCTTTCTCAATGCTGTCATATCAGAACCGCACCGCCAGCGTCGTAATTGAGTGCCTGCGTGTGACGCTGACAAAGTGGGAATCAACTTGTCACAAAATTCGTATAACAAGGCAACACACCAGTATAATACTGGTGTGGGGTACAGGTACTACGTCTGCCACTCCAGTTGGTTATGTCAGATGCATGTATAATCGTAATCACCGTTATGAATCTGCGTTATCACATCAGACCCACACAACCAGCGTCGTAGCGAAGTTCTGGCATGTGACGCTCATGTGCCGAATCACAGTTCTGCAATAATACAGCGAGGAAACGCACAAGTAACACCTGGTGTACATGTACTACGCAGTATCGTGTATGTATGTGATTTCCCACCTCTCCTTCAAAACCTTTAGTGTCGTACCTTAACACAAACAAACACAACATATGGATACCCAAGTAGCAGTTGGTGCTATATACCTTGCCTGTTGTGCATCCCTCTTTTGCAGTTTCCCTCGCGCGCGATTTACCTCCGCAGGTACATTAATTAACACACAACCTTCTAAACAAAACTGTCGTAATGCTACACGTCAGCTTTAGGTGCAACGGAGGTTCGTAGAATGTGGCGATAACCCCGTCGCTTTGATAGCCTCTTCCCCGATCCTGTTTCGTTCACGCCCGCTTCATCACCACTGACGCAATAACCTACTCATTCACACAAACCAATGCCTAACTAAACAAAACTGCTAGCAGTGGCACCCGACCGCGATGTTATGGAAAGAGTACAGTGGCTGCACAGGAACAAGAATCGCTCCATGTGTACCAAAATATGCATCGTAGAGGTCGCACAACAATCATCTAAATTAAGCTCCATAGTATTTCGCCCAGTTTGCGTTGGGTATGCTCCTGTAGATACCACGGTTGTCCATCGACATTATACGCATGGGTTGGGCCACACGCGTAGCATTCGCAGATAACGATTTTGTTTACCTTGCTATCCTTGGCCTTATCCATCCCGGTGCTTACCACATCCGACGCAAACACCACAATCAGATCTAAGCACAAGCAAATAACGTACATATATTCTAGGCCGACATCCGACCAAAATTCGTGTGCCACCTGTGCATCGTAGAATATGTACTGGGACGAACAGACAAGTTCTATGCATATGGGTAACCTCAACATGTACTACTACTCTAGTTTTCACAGCCTTGAACTAAAGTGACAATCCAATGGCAAAACACTGTTTTGACGGCATTTGACGAAACACCAAGGATTCGGCCTTACACCCATCGCGGCCCGCCCGTGTGTGTAGAGAGGTTGCACGATTTTTGCAATCGTATCCGGGTAGAAGGCGTTGTTGACCTTGTAAGTAAACACAGCAATAGTTCCAAGCGAGAAACGTACAGGACGTGGTGCCTGCTATGGTTGCCTACTACGATGGCGATGAAATGCGCTATGGTACCTGTTAAAAGAGGTCAACACCTTGCGCATACGTCATCACCGTCAATGCCGGGCCTCGTACATGCCGTATCGTACCAAGAGTACATAGGGTCTTTTCTCCAGATCATTTAATTAACCCGTCCAATCCACAATCGTATCATAACTCAAACATGATTACACAACCGCTAATACCTACTTCACATTCGTTGATGGTGCACTTGCCATGGACAGATCGCGCAACGGCATGGTACCGTCAGTGCTAACCCTCATATATAGCGCAATAAGAGTACACAGGATATTTTCCCCAAATCCTCCAAAAAACTTCCTGGATCAAATCGTATCATAACTGAAAAACGAGTTTAAAAGGCTAAATCCTATTCTAGCCTACGTTGACAGTGGACTTGCCATAGCCAGATCGCGCAACGGCAAGGTGCAGTCTGTATTGCTCTTGATATATTGAGTACTGAGAATACACAGGATATTTGTTCCGAATCATTCAACCAACCTGTCGGATAAATCCGAAGAAAAACACAAAAAAAGGCTTAAAACGCTAAACTCCTATTCTACCTACGCTGACGGTGCACATGCCGTCGATAGATAACTGGCACAGAAAAGGTATTTTCACTTCCATCAGATAGCCTTCCTCGTAGACACAAAGTCAAATACCTACTTATGAAAGGACCAAGATCAAATGTCTAGGTTAGCCTCAAGATACGGTGTGTGTACTGTAACATCTTACCCAATTTAAATAGTTTCATTGATAACTGATCTTGGCGGCCAAAGCAACGATCGTCGCCATTTGAGTCATCGTGGGCAACAGACCCAGAGTAGGAATATCGATCGCCATCGAGTTATAGCGCCGCCGGCACTAAAGTTCTACGCGTCATCTCTATCGCCATCACTACCATAATTAAAGCAGCCGTCGACGTTACTGGTAGTCGTCACCATCATCGTCTCTACCCTCCTTGCTATCATCGTCACCCTCATCGACACTGTCGTCGTCACTTTGGTAATCATCACCATCACTTTCGTCATCATCATCGTCGCTGTCATCATCACTTTCGTAGTCATCACCGGCACTGTCATCATCATCGTCACTGTCGTCATCATCGTCACTGTCGTTGTCATCATCGTCATCATCACTTTCGTAGTCATCACCGGCACTGTCATCATCATCGTTATTGTCATCATCATCATCGTCGCTGTCGTCGTCATCGTCGTCATTGTCGTCATCATCGTCGTCACTGTCGTCATCATCGTCGTCACTGTCGTCACTGTCGTCATCATCATCGTCACTGTCATCATCATCAACGGCCTCTTCCTCGTCATCATCGTCACTGTCGTCGTCATCATCATCATCGCCGTCACTGTCGTCGTCATCATCATCATCATCGTCACTGTCGTCGTCATCATCATCATCGTCACTGTCGTCGTCATCATCATCATCGTCACTGTCATCATCATCATCGTCACTGTCGTCATCATCATCGTCACTGTCATCATCATCATCGTCACTGTCGTCGTCATCATCGTCACTGTCGTCGTCATCAACGGCCTCTACCTCGCCATCATCATCATCACTGTCGTCATCGCTTTCGTCCTCCCTCGGATCAACCGTCGGTGCCACGGTCGGATCGACCGTTGGTTCCACGGTCGGATCGACCGTTGGTGCCACGGTCGGATCGACCGTTGGTGCCACGGTCGGATCGACCGTTGGTGCCACGGTCGGAGCAACAGTTGGTGTCATATCATCGTCGGTGGTCGGAAAATTAAAGTCGTCTTCAATGTCCGGGCAGGTAGCATCCCACGTTTCTTCAATGTCGCCCAAGTCATCGTTCCTGGTAGATGATGGAAAAACAAAACAACCATGTTTATGTCGAATCGCAGCCAATAATTCTCCCGCCTACAGTAGTTGCAGTCTCACGCAACATTCTTCTTATATATCTTGAGTACTGTGTAAGGTGCGGCGTCATGCACAATGTTCCAACTCACCTTGCCGTTTGCCACTGAAATAGTGCTCAAACACTAACTTGATGCAAGTAGTCTCCTCAACAATGGGTGCAGCTCTAAAGGCGTGAACGATTATTAATCACATGTAATCGCGAGTAACAACCTAGCTTTATGTTTTCGAGGGCAAACCCTTGAAACTAGTGTTGCGTTTGTTTATTCTATGTTGGAGACGCCATGTTTACGGTAGCGAGCCCCTTGCGACAACGTTTCGAATCGCATCCGATCATTAATTAAGAAACGTGCAAGTTTGGGAATAGAACGCCTACACAGTTATTTGGCCCTGACACGCACTAAATATGTCATTTTGGCTTTAGAAGGATTCTTTGTCAGTACATCTTGCTGGTTGTGCAGGTCCAGCGTTAATCTCTTGCAGCTCTTGTATAGCTGCCCTGTGTATTTGTTTATTCTATGTTGGAGACGCCATGTTAACGGTAGCGATGCCATTGCGACAACGTTTCGAATCGCATCCGATCATTGATTAAGAAACGTGTAAGTTTGGGAATAGAACGCCTACACAGATGTTTGCCCCTGACATGCACTAAATATGACATTTTGGCTTTAGAAGGATTCGATGTCAGTACATCTTGCTGGTTGTGCAGGCCCAGCGTTAACCTCTTGCAGCTCTTGTATAGCTGCCCTCAGTATGTTGCAACACACCCCAGACTCGCGAATGACTAGGTGGAAAACCAGTTCAGATCTTCTGTTTGTGCTACGGTAGACGGTCTATCAATATTTTCTCGTCTCTGAACACGAGTATTTGGAAGGTACCCTACCATATATTTGAGAATATGTTTGACACACTTTGAGCTATGTCCAACCTGCACCCTGACACGAGTGAACTCAGTCAACCAATTTACGGATGATTCTATTCGGGTCGTACACAACAGCGGGCCTTGACCATACTTTTTTAAATCATAGTTAAGCTCTACTGAGGAGAGTACATTTCTGTATCGAAGAACTGTTTACGACACCTACCTATGACAGGCGGGGAGAACCATCACCTGTGCAAACCGACAATTACCAAAGTATGGTGCATCGTGCGTTGATATTGCGGGAATTAATCTAGTTTCATCGTGTCAGTAGACCTACCTCTTACGCTATGGTTCACGCACACTATTCACGTTACGATGATAACAAACAGTGAACAATGATTAACCTGGTTGTGATCATTGTTAGGGTTTGTTGTATTCGTATCGTACACAGTAACCGCGTTGATATGGCGGCAAGGTATACTGGTTATCGTGGCACTCACCACGTGAGGACGCAGTTATCGCCTGAGCAGGAGTTGCCACAGATTATTCCCTGAGGCAAGACGCGTATGCTGAGGGCGGCAGCATCAGCGTCGGTGATAGTGTTTCCGTATACCTGAGCGGGAACACGTGAGAGGCAACACAATACGGGTTGGAAATGTTAGAAACAGAAACAACATCTTCCCTCTGAGGCGGGGGGCATATGCTGAGAGCTTCGGCGTCGGATTCGGTAACAGAGATTCGGTATACTATCAGGAGTCAAACGAGAAGACATAAACGCAGGTAGTCATTGTTTTACTAACTAGAACGACAGCAAACTCCCTCCACCATGTTATTCGATACAATGGCGGGATGGGGGTGGTGAAACGTTTAAATGTTGCTGGCTGCATTCTCCATGGTAAGCGATGTAACTACTGCCAACATAGCTTATGTTTCCGTAAAACTGAAAGAGAACCTTAATGGAAGTTATGCAGGTGGGCAAATGCTAGAACAAGAAGCCATCACCGGTTTCCATAGCCGTCTCAAAAGCTACAATTACAGCTACTGTCGATAATATTTCCGTGTAATCAAGTGCGAAATACGAGTGAAAAAAATGACCGGGAGACAAATGATACAAACTAGAACTTTGGTTGGCAGCCGCCACCGTGTACGTCGACTAAGAAGTGAAGTGGAGGTGCTCAAAAGTGTTAATATCAACGTTTTGATGGGTGCCATCCCATATCCGTCTCAAACGTTACAACTGCAGCTACTGTCGCCTATTTTCTGTGTAATCAAGTGCGGAACACGAGTGAAAAAAGTGGCTGGGAGACAAATGATACAAAATAGAACTTTGGTTGGCAGCCGCCACCGTGTACGTCGACTAAGAAGTGAAGTGGAGGTGCTCAAAAGTGTTAATGTCAACGTTTTGTTGGGTGCCGTCTCCGTGTTATGGGCTGTAACCTACTGCTACCGTCGCCCACGTTTCCTTATATCTTGCCGAGAAAACACGAGGGATATATGCAGGTGGGCAAATGTTAAGAGTCGAAGCGACCGATGACCTACGAATTTGCTTTGAGAGCCATAGCTGCAGCTAGCCTCTCCTGCCACCTCTGTTTCCGAACATCAAATGTGAGCTTGAATCCTGAGACGGTATGGTGCGGGCAAATGTCAGAAACATTAACATTGCTTGACTGTCGTCTCCGTGTGAAGCAGAATAGCTGCTGCCCGTGTGGCCTAACGGACGGTCGTCACGATAGTGGCGACGAGTCCATCTCAACCCCTGTACATCTACACAAACGTATTCAACGCCGATTCCAAGCCGTTCTTCTCAGAACCCGTTTGGTGCAAAGCTATGGTAAGCAGTACACGGGTTCTGGGGTACAGCATATACTACCAGGTAGGGGCACAACGGATCAGCAGGTTATGCCGGCGACTGCAGCTGGCTAATAGTGTTACGGCCGACACGACTCGAGCAACGTACTGTGTAACACGCAAGACCGTCGGCCATTGCTACGATGGGGGGGGGGGTGCGCCGGGTTTTACCGCACAGTTTAGGCCCCTCGCTCAAGTGGCGCTCTGCCTCAGGTAGAGGACGGGCTATGAAACGTTTTGTTGGCGCAGCCCAACAAATATTTGCATTACAGTGCATAATACCGCCAAGCCGCAAAGCATGACAGCGTTTCAAGACAGCAATAAGACAGTACAATTGATAATGTCACCACTAGCACGAGCTCTATGACAGACCCCCTCTCATGGTATTGCTAAGACTCGTCGTGCGATAGAGGGCGGACGTTTTGGCGATAATATTTCTCAATGACGGAGCTCCTTGACCCAAAATCGTCAGAACGTCATTCTCCTTGTGCAATATCATTTTCATGTATACCTATACCTACGCCATGGTATTGTTCATGGGGTTGCGCTTTCATTGCTCTCTAAACGTTTCATTGGGTGAACTATAGAGCGCTCTCTTATGTGTGAAGCCTCGGGCAAAATATGTGCATCTTTACCGCGGCGTGCGTCTTCAACCACACTAATAAATAGACGTATTTCTTGACAACGTTGTACTGGTGAACCCGACCAGTGCTAAGTCCATCGGTAGATGTCCGTGAGTATTTCCCCAGCCACTACTATCGTTTTGTCGGCCAATTTTAGTTTGACGCCATCAGTTCGGGAGCGGGGGGGGGGGGGGATATTGATCGGCTCGGCGCGACAGGAAAGTATTATCGGAGGGGAACTACGATAAGGCTATCCCTATTGGGCCAAACAAAGTATGGCTTACGCGGTCCCTGACGTCGACACATGCTACCGAAAAGGTGCACCATTTTGCTTCTCGGGCCCCTTCCTCACATGAGGAGCGCTATACCTCACCCAAAACATTGTTCTTAGGAAAACTGAAAATGCAACCCCACGACCAAGCCGATGGCTTAGGTATAAAATGTGCTTTGGTTAGAAAACACGAATAACATACCGACGATTCTGGGTTATAGGGAGCATCGTCCTTCAGAATTTTGTTTTGCCAAAAAGCGCTACTTCTCTCGTAGCACGCGTCAGCCAACAGCCGATGCGTACGGCAAGGGGACGCGCGCCACGACAGAGGTAGCACGTTTAGGCGTTTTTGTTTCTGAATGACGAGGCTCCTTAACCCAAACTCGTCGGAATGTAATGCTTGTTTCGCAATGTGATTATTGGGTATACCTAGGTCATAGGTTTGTTCGTCGGGTTTTGAACTTTCATTCTTCTCAAAATCAGTTTTTTGGGTGAGTTTCAGAGCTCCTTCTTTGAGGAGCCCGAGAAACAAAATGGCGAACCTCTATCGTAGCGTGCATCAGGGTGTATGTACTCGTTTTTCGGAGGCCCCTCACTTGAGGTGCTCCAATCCTCCCCATTAGCTTTGACCTTGAGAAAAACGGTACGCTTAGCCCGATGAACAATCCCATGGCCTACGTATATAGCGGAAACTATTTGAAACCACAATTGGTTTTCGCACCGATTCTGGGCAGTTCCTCAGGCGAGGAGCCCTGTCAGCCAGAAACGTTTCGTTGAAAAAAGCCGATCTCTATCGTAGCACGCGTCACCCACCCAATACGGTTGCAATCCCGTATTTTGTTCTTGGTACACCTTTTGTTGCTAGGTTTGTACCTAAGCCATGATATAGTTTAATAGGTCAAGAGTACCATTTTGGCCAAATGTTTGGTTAACGGCAACAGCTGCTCAAGTGGCTAAGGGCCTGGGAAAACGTAAGTGCACCTCTACCGTAGCAGTCGTCATCTGCCAGGTACCTGGTATAGGATACGTCCAAATAAGTATTTTCAAATCTACGGTGTTCATGTAGATATTCGCCAAGGGACACGCCTTCCACCGGGGTGCATTCGGTTTAACCACGGCGAAAAATGAATGCCTCGGATGAAGGACATTCGGGAACAAAGTTGTGAGTAGGTGGAGCACGCCTACTGTTGTAACGTATTTGGCCTCTGTGTCAGTGGCTTAGGGATACTACTGGGAGTATGGCTAATCCGTTGCTTTGCAACAATTTATCCACAATTTGGTTTTATTCCTCGATGATACATACACACCGTCTGCCCGAACAAGGCATTCAAAGCTTCGTTCTAACACGAGCTACGGGGTCGCTCGCGCAATTACGGAGTACCATAGTAAAGTACCAGAGTAACCAGGACCCAAAGTTCACAAAACAAACTACATATTTCACTGTATTTACAAACCATTTTTCGTCCTGATTACCAAGTTGCCCCGAAATAGTGATGGACCAAACCCGATAGTGTACGCACCGGGATGCTCTCGCTACCCACGCTACCACCGTAGCATATGTTAGGGAGCAAGCGGCGCAAATATTCATGGTGGCTACAGACGATTTACGAAATGATTTCGTGCCATGCGGAACATAGAACAGGTTTCCCGCGACGGCAACCAGCCACAACTGTTCTCACGTTGTTGTTCTGCCCGTACATGTAGCCGTCCACCTCATTCCCCCCCAGTCGAACTCCTGCCCCCTCACAATTAGATGCCGAGTTGTATCTGCAGAAGCGGGTGAGTACACAGTTGGAGGGGAGAGCGAGTAATGGGCAGCAGGGTGTGAATAAATACTGTCAAAACTAAACTAACGCACCATCTTAGACGCGGGCTTCGACAGTGATTTCAAATTTCGTTTGTGACTGGCTAGCGGGGCTTCTAAAAGGAGGACCAAACAAATGTCGTAGAGATTCAATTTGTTATTTCCTCCATGCCTCGATCTATACGAAGGGCATCGTGTTGTCATTGAGGTGAATAAACGCTCGGTATTTTGCAAGAACAGCAGTTATGGGGCGGGGCCTAGAGGTCCTGAGTTGAGGGGCATCATCAAACGTCGGGAAACGCTCACGTGCACAGGGTGCACAGTCTCCTCAGGCGACACGATAGCCAAACGGGCGGAAGCGACGTGACTCGCTTGCCTCACGATGCGTGCTACGACATTGGCAACGTGTGTAGGCCATCAAATTTCTGACTGGCGGGGTTCGTCAACCGAGGAACTACCCAGTATTGGTGGGAGAGCATTTGTGATTTATTATGCTATTCGTAACATACCTAAGCAACAGGATTGTTCATCTAGGCCCACGTTTAGATTTCCTAAACACTGATTTTTTTATCAGGTATAGATTTTCTCAAATGAGGAGCCTTAGAAATAATCGGTGAATAGGTGGACCACTATCACACCGTAGGAAGCGTCACAATAATATCCATCTTTTGACGGGGTTTTTGGAATAGTTTACCGTCGCTAACAAGCGGATTACGGAACGGGTCGCGGTCGCAGGTGGGGGGGGCGGCGGCCGCGGCGCGGGGGGTGTTCAACTTGTACTGTCGTTTTCATGTAAATCAGTGACTGCAATGTTGCAGGTCTGATTGTGTTGGCGCAAATCGATATATGGTGGAAACCACTTCGCCACTCGTAGAATAACTGATTGTGTTGCCGTGTTTGCGTAGTATTGCACGTGGCCGCCACGTGTATGCCCAATTGTGTTGTCGTTTTTGTGCAGCAACACCACATACACATGGCCACTCATACATATCTGGTTGTGTTGTCGTATTTGTGTAGTATCAAACACACGTGGGCGGTCGTATATGCCTGCTCGTGCTGTCGTTTTTGTGTAGTACCAAATACACTTGGCCACTCGTATATACCTGATTGTATTTTCGTTTTTGTTAGGACCAAACACTCTTCGGCGTTCGTACGGAATATACCTGATAATGTTGTCGTCGCCCCTGGCTCCGTAGCAGCCAGACTTTTCGTCGAACTGATTGGAGCACACGTTGTCCTCCACCAAGTTGCCCGACGATCCTTCCTTGATCTCGACACATTCGTTGCCGCACGTCTCGATTGTGTTACCGCGCACCCAGTTGTTGTTACACCGGTCCTCCCCGTCCGCCCACTGAACGTGCACACATAAGCAAAAAGCGCACGTTGATGATTTCTTTATGTTGTGGTCCCCTTGTGTGTTTCTTCTTGGCGACGTACATATGGAAGTGATCGACGGTCAAGCGCATGTTCACAGATCGTTGTCAGATCGCACAAATGAAAATGCCAGTGTCTCAAGATTTACCTCTACACGTTTCGGCCGCCAACGACGTACAATAGTAGGCAAATACTACGAATCGTGTAAGCAGTTGTTGATCCGTCGGTCCTCCCCGTCGTCCCATTGTACAAACGCATATATATTCGCAGTACACACCGGCAAGGCGCACGGGCATGATAACGTGTTGGGTTCCCTGTGATATTTTTATGTCGAGTTCATGTTTACGAGCAGTCGACATTCAAGCTCATTCTGGACAGTGTCGGATGCCATTATCCTCTTTACACTACCAAAGTTTAGCCTCGACAGGGTTCAGCCGCCAATCACGAATATGAACAGCAAAATACTACCGTGTGCTCAGGGCTTGATTCACCGGTCTTCCCTGTCGTCCCTCTGAACGCACAAAAATGCAACATGACGCGTGCTACGATATATAGAGGTAGCACTTTTCGGCCTTTGTGTTTCTGAATGACGGGGCTCCTTAACCCAAAATCGTCGGAATGACATTCTTGTTCTGCGATATCATTTTTGTTTTATACCTAGGCCATAGGTTTGCATCGGGTTGCACTTTCACCCTTCTAAAAATATATTTTTGGATGTTTAGAGCTCCTCAAGTGAGGAGCCCGAGAAACAAAATGAATGGTGCACCTCTATCGTAGCATGTGTCACGTGCACGGAGATCCTATAAGGTCAACCTCGACAACCTCGACAACTTGGGCAAGGTTTTAAACCACAAATCGTGTCTCCATTTTCTACAATATCCTTCCATGCTTGACGCCAGCCAAAACCTCCACATAGCGCTCCTAGAATGTTTCCGCGAGCGCTGTTGTTGTTTCACCGGTCCCACGGTATCGTGTGAAAATATTATCAATAGTTCATGGACACAAAGACGGCCAACCACGACGAATGTTGCAGGGAATCGTAGGCGTTTAGGGGCAACGATATCCGTAACCGCGATATCCAGGGAAAACCGTCGTTCCCTTCCTTGTTCTCGACGTAGTCGTTTCCGCACGTCTCGATTGTGCTACCAAGTCATGTACACATGCGCGCGGATTACGGATGACACGGGCGTAAAATAATGAATCGATGACCCGGCAACGGGGGCTAACCCCAAAATGCTCTACCAAGCGAGGGCCGCCCTCGCGCGGGGCTCAGTTCTGGTATAAAAATCGTGACACATCTGACGTGCGTCGCGCTGCGCAACACGACAATTCCACGGCGATTCGCATCGCGCAACTGGCACGTACATAGGAAGGCACTACCACTGACACCAGTGGTTCTGAGTCGTTAACCAATCGAGGCCTTGAATGTGACACCCCTATCGTAGCCGTGGTCGTTGGACGCATGCTACTAATAGTACGGCAGAGGTTCAGCCTCTATTTGTTTAGGCTCCTCACTTGAGGAGTTCTATACCTCTCCCAGAAACTGATCTGGGCAAAAAATATAAGTGCTCCTGATCAACAATCCCATGGCCTATGCATACAACGAAACGAATGACAAAAATACAAACGAATTTCCGACGATTTTGGGTTTTAAGGAGCTCCCGTCATTCACAATCATTTAAGCAAAAAAAATGCTACCCCTAGATACGACATCGAAGCACGCGTCACGGGTAGCTCTTTCTGCCAAACAACTACGGATTGAAAGGGCTCCTAACCGAGAAACTACCCTATCTATATCGTTGGAATACTGTTTTTTTCTTTGCTCAAAAATATTCTTCGTATACCTATAGGGCAAAAGAGATTTTTCATCGGGTTTAGTTTCAGTTATTATCAAAGTTAGATATTGCCTATGCGAAATTTTGAGAGCTGCTCAAGTGAGAAGCCTGATGAACATTTGGTACACAGCCTTACCTTAAGATCCTTCATCGCTCATCCGTCTCAAGTTGTAAAAATGCTAATTTTTACAACAGGGCACAGACGTCGACAAAATCACCACCAAATCGTTTATCTCATCGTTCTCAACGGAAGCGTGCCTGCTCCCCTCACCTGGCCTGTGGAAGTTCCGACATAGACACCTTCCCCGTTTTTGTTTCCTTCGTCAAACTGGAAGTCGTACAAGCCGCATTTCTCGATGGTGTTCCCAGTGATGTCCGAGTTGGTTACAAAGTTCTTCAGTCGGACACACTCTCCCCTGCCGTTCCGTGTAGTGTTTTTCGCCAATGCAATGGGGTCACCAATGACAGAGAACGGGGTTATTAGAATAAAAGGCGAAGCATGTTGTTCGCCACGCAGAAATTATTAATTGAGTTTACACGAACTACCGTAGAGTCACTAGCGATACCCGATTTAGTGACGAAGGTTTTCAGAAGAACACAATCCCTTCTTTTGCCGTTGCATCAAGTCATGCTGTCGGTGTTATGGCCAACCGGGTAAAAAAAGAACAATAGGAAGCATTGCAAGGGCGCCTTTTGAGAGATGGACCATCGTGCTCGACGCATGCTATTCGTGGGCTCCCAACTTGAGGACGTGCATATTTCATGCAAGAGCTGACTTCGAGAAACATCTGTAAATTTCCCGACAAATCGAGTCCATTCCATAGATGTAAAACGAATAAGATTAAGCACACCCTATTCCAACGAACGTGAGCAGCTGCTCAGTTGAGGAACTGCATCAACCATTATAATTGTGGCCACATACTTCTACCGTAGCAAGTGTCCTCACTGCGACCGTACAACTATTTTACCTGGTAGGTTGTTATTAACTTCTTCCGGGGCTCACGCTTCCGCATACCAGATACGCACATACGAAGCTGATACGTCACATGGCTTCACACGTTCACACGCCCGCTAAGCCACAGTTTGCTTACGTTCACATGCCCTTCATCACGAACCCCTCGAGGTTTCATTTTCGCTGTACCCTTGTCCGCCATCGTCAACCAAATTCTTTTTCACGAAATTGTGCAAGTGGGCCAGGGTTTCAAACTTTAAACACCTAGGCTACGATAAGGGGACTACTTTTAGCGCGTATTGTTTCGACCAACCAGGGACACGTGCTACGGGATAGGGTTAGCACCTTTTGACCGAAACTTTTCTGAATGACGAGGCTCCTTAGCCTGAAATAGTGGGCAATTTCGACGGGTAGCACTTTTTGTTTCTGAATGACGGGGCTCCTTAACCCAAATTCATTGGCATGTCATTCTTGATGTGCAATATTAATACTTTGTATGGCTAGGTTTGTTCATCGGGTTGAACGTTTTTACTCGAAGTCAGTTTGTGGGTCAAGTACAGAGCTCCTCACGTGAGGAGCACCAGAAAAAAACTGGTGCACCTCTATCGTAGAATGTGCCTTTCATTTCGTTGTATACCTAGGCCATGGGATTGCTCATCGGGAGCCCTTTCAATTTTATCCCCAAACCAGGTTTTGGGACCAGTATAGAGCTCCTCAAGCGAGGACCATTAACAAAATAAGTTGTGCTCGTCTACCGCAACATGCAACTTGTAGGATTGGCGATGCGAAGATTCCACGCAGTTGTTAGTTGCGATGCGCCATCAAGGCGATTTGAACTCCGTTTTTCGGCGGCCAAAACCCACGGTGCGTGGTGAAAATGGGAGTGGGGTACGTCTCTTAACGTGGGCCCACAATACTGTGAGTCAGTCGTACCTGCCTGGTATTGATCGTTCCCCATCAAACTTCCAGAATTTCTAACGCACACAGGTCTGCGTGCCGCGCTTGTTGACGGACATTGGCGATAAAAATCGATTAATACACTAGAGTACAGGGGCAGGTTAGATAGGGGATTATGGCCCACTCTGCTGTAGGGCAGATACAACTTTTGTATGTAGCCATTGTTTGGCCCCAATGATTGCGTTTTTTTATAACGTGTGCTTGCCCGCAGTTCTAGAGCCATTGTTTGGCCCCAATGATTGCGTCGTTTTATAACGTGTGCTTACCCGCAGTTCTGGACGTGCATGTCTTTCATCACGAACCCCTCCAGGGCTTCGTCTTCGCTGTACCCTTGTCCGACCACCTCGACGCACTTGTTCACGAAAGACTCGGCCTCGAACGTATCGCCATGTTCACCGTCAACGGTAAACCCCTGATTTGAATGGCGAATATTGCACAACCACATGGGTCACAAAATATACATACCGGTACATCACTGTACACAAAACAAGTACAGCACTGGTATACGACGGAGTTAATGCAGCACCGACAGTGTAGAAACATGCTATCAAACTGGTACCAGGTAGCATTTATCAGGGCAGGACCACCGCAACGCACTTGTTCACGAGGGAGTCCGACTCGAACGCGCCTATTACGGGAACAAGGGTAGAAATTTAGATATTTCTGAAAGCACAAACACAGAAACGTGAATCCCATGAACGTTCGAGATAAACAATCGAACTACAGCAGTGACAAGGGTTTGGTGTGGCCAGCGTGGTAGTCGTTACAGTAGTAACATGACATCATGCTTCAACAGGCCCGGTTGCGTTTGGTATGGCCAACGTATAAATTGTTTGGTTTTTGTTTGGACGAGAGGTAGGTGTGGGGGGCGGGGCGACAGACGGATTGACACTTCACCCCGTTGTCGATGACAGTAACAGGAACATTGTAGACCGTGTGGCACGATCGCCTGCTCAACAAATTATGCAAAGGCAAAGAAATTATGCCGGTGCCAAAATTCATACCTGGTATATACGGTAGCTCTCGCGAAGAACTCTCCATGGTGGACATTTGTAACTGTCGTCAACCCAACAAAACCCAACTGTCGTCAACCCAACCAAACCCAACTAGACCCAACCCACCGAAGGCAAAACAAACCCAACCAGACCCGACCCAACGTAATTGATTCGCTATCATTTTTCGCTGTGTGTGTTATCATCCGAAATTCGTATGGACTTAAAACGCACGGGGTAGTATACTCTACGTGGTATATATAGATATGAGTTAAAATAAACACTTCATAATTGTCGGCATCTGCATTGTTCCGGGCGAGATTAGCGAGGGTGCAATGAAGCCCTTACTGTTTTGGTGCCATAGTACATTTGAAGCTCGCTTACGCTTGTCGTCCCTCTGTTAGCGTTTTTGAACACTGCAATCTGCGGTAGATATACTCGTACGTTGATGGTATACATGTTTGTTTCTTTTTCGGTTTTTCTTGTTGATTGAAAAAAATCTATACTCCGAGCGAATGCGAGGTTATATCGTACCAGGTACACATCCCCTACCTACGTATAGGGGCCCTCTTACATATCGTTGAAGCCGGACTTCGTCGTTCCACCGGCGGGCGCAAACGCGTGGCACGATGTAGGTGGCGCTTGTGGGCCAAACAAGTTAATTTCTGGTTGGCGGGTCTCCTCAACTGAAATACTACTCAAAATCGATCGTCGTGTTTTTATCCAAAATTATAAAGTACACACCAGCTGTGCCATCGAGGATTTGGTCGAAACTCATCTTTGCTGGTAGCTGTGCTGTGTTTCAGTCGACTTTCAACCTACTGTGTAGGCCATGGGATCGTTCATGGAGTCGCACTTTCATTTCCGCACATTGGGTATTATTGTGTAGGGCGAATATTGAGGAACATCCCACACAATATATACGTACCGGTACATCACTGGTACATGATGGAGTTAATGCAGCACCGAGAATGTAGAAATATGCCCATGAGGTAATCTTACAATACGAGTACATATAGTCGGCGTCCCCGATGGTCTAGAGGCTTAACCTCGTAACCACTAAGGTCGATTTTGCAGGTTCGAGCCCTTCCGAGTGCCTACTCGTACTCGTAGGGACCGTTTCTTCTGCAAACAAAATGACTTGCGGAAAGCGCGAGAGGGTGAGTTAGCAAAATTCAATGAAATTCGACGAGCGTTTGGGATGCTGAACCCTCTGCGCGATAACAATGCAAGGGACGTACCGACGGGGAGAAGGGACGACACCACGGCTTGTCCAGAAGCTGGAGAGTAAAACTGAAGCTGGAGAGTATTGACAAACGTTCATTTAGTTTTGTACGGGAAATTGACTGACCTATGGCCTAGCCAAACTAAGCCTTAAAACCTTTCAATGTACCTGGTAGGTTTTATTTACCAATTTCTTTCCCATATCCCCTATAATTCTTCCGTTAATTATTGTCTAGGAAAAGGGCAAGGAAAGGGCAAACACCCAGTCGCCTCTAGCACCTACTTTATAGAACAGCAATGTGTCGTCCGTCCATATACCTCCCCCCCGGCCTACCCCGGCCGGGGGGAGGGCCGACGTCCTCCAAGACCCGCAACGGTCTGGAGAAACCACACAGGCCTCGGCTCGGCTTGGGTAGCGGGGGAACCTGGCGCGGTCTGGCTGGTGATTCAGTCACAGTAAAGACCGCGTGAGGTCGTGGCGTTGCGTTTTACTTTAAACCCCTACGCCGAAGAGTTTACTCCTCGACGTGTCGAATGGGGGCATCGCCACCGCAGAGAGCGCTATGAGTGCAGCATGAAGAGTGGAGAAGCTGGCTGTAGCGTTGGTAGGCACACAAGCCGGCTGGTCCAAGCGGACTGTTGGGGTTGGATGGGACTGCTGCACCCTTCTGACAGAATGCCAGGCATGTGCCGGACTAGGAGTCAGAGAGCCACAATGGTGGCTAAAATATATGAAAGAACATAGAGGTGAGGAAGCGGGGGCGGGCTGAACGGAGGCTGGTTAGAAAATCAGCACGTGAGGCCCGCGCGAGGCACAAGGAGGCGCTTGTGGTGGTAGCTACCTACAATGTGCGCACCCCGGTTCTAAAGGGAAGGAACTGGTATGGGCACGACGAATGTGTACTGACAAAGATACAACAACTCGCC
>JAYJMJ010134295.1:0-17755 GCA_036873875.1 Laminaria ephemera | reverse complement strand
AGGGTCATTATCATCAGGGTCTTCATCGGCAAGCGTTCCATCCATGTCTTCATCAACACTTGCTGGTGTAGTTTTACCACATTCCCACGTTTCTAATACTTCGTCTATTTTATAATAATCAAAGCAATTTAGCCCTACACCATTAGAACAGTAACGAGTTCCTTGTGCATTGTAAATAACTAAATCACTCCCTATTTCTAGGGCTAAATAGATATAGCCGCTGGATTTATAAATAGTTATTTTTTCGTCCGTACAATTACTTGGGTCAATAATGTTCGTTAACCACGGATAGGTTTCGTAAAAATCAGGAATTTCTCCTCCTCCATTTGTCGTACAATTAGCAACTGAATTGTCAGGCACACAAGGGTCATTATCGTCAGGGTCAGTAGCCGCAGGCGTACCATCCATATCTGCATCAATAATAATTTCTTTATTACAAGTCCAAATTTCTAGGACTTCTACGACTGCATAAAAACTTTGACAATCGTAAGTGGGACTACTAGCACACCAAAGTTGCCCTTTTTCATTATATAAATTCGCACTATTATCTGTTTCTACATATAGAAAAATCTGATTAGCATTTGATAAATATTGTGTAATTTTTTCATTGGTACAAGCACTTGTATCGACCATAGTAACTAACCACGGATACGTACTAAACAAGTCAGGTGCTGTTGGTGTACAAACAGCTTTAATTTCTGCATTGGTGTTACAACCCGTTGCATTTCCGGAAACACTTGCTTTTCCCTCCTTATCCAAAAAATCACAAATACTTTGGATAGCACAAAAAGAGAGCGAAGAAGAAGATTGCAAGGAGACTTTCGTTATGCTTGATGCTGCAATATTATCTAGGCCAGTTAGGGTTGTTAAAGCCGCATTATTCTTTACAATTAATTCACCTTGTATATTGGCTACTTTGACTAAAGCAGAAAGGCTAGTCAATTGCGCGTTATTAGTGACTAGTAAATTCCCATTGATGGCAGTCAAGTTCTCCAGACCTTTTAAAGAACGAAGTGTTGATTGATTCGCCACTTCTAAGGCACCGCCTAAGGAGGTAACTTTATTAAAAGCGTTTAAATCCGTTAATTTGGTTTCCCCATAAATAAGTAGATCACCGCCAATGACAGATAGTCCCGAAGAACCTAAAGGGTCAAATAAAGCAGTCATCGCTAATTGCTCTCCAATGGCAAAAGTGCCAGCAATGCTTGTTAAGTTTTTAAAGTTGTAAAGATTGTCAATTAATGGATTTTGATCAATTTCTACATCTCCCCCAATAGTCGCAATATTTTCTAAGCCAGCTAAACTGGTTAAAGCAGCATTTTCTAATATTAATAAATCGCCCCCAACAGCCGTTAACTGACTTAATGCCTCCAAGTTTTTAATGTCATCATCAATAGATTGTATAATAACATTCCCTTCAATCGCCGTACATTCTGGATAAGTAATTGGAAAGTTATCTATTTGTATTTGCTGCGTAAATATGATGTCCTCAGGACAAGTCAAACAAGTACAATCACTATCTTCGCAATCAAATAAACCATCGCCATCATTATCAATGCCGTCCGAACAAGCTCTTGCTGTATTTTCAGGCGTTATCTCTCTAGCCACGGAAATTATTTTTTGGGTAATATGAGGAACGCAAGCACCAATAGGCATTAACGAAACGGTATATTCTCCTGGTTCGGGAAAGGTATAATTAACCATTCTGCCTGTATCATTTACCGTAGAATAAGGCCCAGAGAAGGTCCAGCTATAGTTGGTAATCTGGTCAGTTGTATCCGCCATAAATTGAGCAGTACTATCTTTAAGCGTATAGCTAAAGTCTGCATCCGTGGCAATAATATTTAATAAAATAGAGGTGCTATCTAAACAACCTCCACCATAATCTACTACTAATTTTACAGTGGGAATCCCAGCTTCAAAATAAATAGGAGCAGTCGTTTTTAATATACTACCAGATTCAAACGCCTCAGACCCTGTAAAAGAATTCTTTGTTCCATAGAACCAAGTATATTTTTGGGCGACTACATTGGTGGAAAGAAAAATAGGTTGCCGAATACAATATCGTTCTTGCGCATCTAGCACATTTATTTCGAGTACTTCTGTTGCACAAGCAGGGGCAACTCCTATCGTTTGACAACTAGTACTTTTAACACCACATTCATTTTCCACAATCAAGCAAATTTCATAATTCCCAGGTGGAGGTAGTGGTGTTTTATTTCCTAAAATGAGTGTTGGGGTATTAAAAGTCCATTGTTTTTTAGAAATCAATCCTGTGGACTCATTCGTAAAGAGAATACTATCTGCTGTGATATTGTAGGTAAAAGCTGCTGAAACAGGCTCATTAGTATTAGGCATTTCAAACGCCTCGATAGCTGTACATCCTCTAGCATCTGTTATCGTAACAGTATTTGGTCCTTCTACCAAATTTTCTACCGTTGCTGTTGTAGCCCCATTGCTCCAAAGAAAGCGATGTGGTGCGACCCCTCCTGTAGGAGTAATGCTAGCTTTACCATCTTGATCTTCACAATTGGCACTAGACATAATATCTACTACTCCTGACATAGCTATCATTCGACAGTTATCATTCCCGATTTCTACATCCCTGTAAAGGGAGCAACCATATAAAATATCTTTCACTTCTACAGAATATGTACCTGCGCTAAGACCTGTAGCGATAAAACCGTTTGGGGCAGGTGTGATGCCCCAGATCACTTGATAATTCAGCGAATCCCCACTGCCTCCCGATGGAATAAGCACAATACTTCCATCTGCTTGATTGGGAGTAGCATCAATGGTGTTAAGTTCCATGGTAAAATCATCACAGCAACCAGATGAACCACTTGAGCAAATACACTCACAATCACTATCATCACAATCAATGTCGCCATCTCCATCATTATCAATGCCATCATTACAGGCACTTCCTGTATTTTCTGGACTAGGCGGCGTGCCGACCATGATTATTTTAGTCATTGGTAGTGCAGGACAATCTCCTTCACCGACTAGCGTAACAGTAAAAGAGCCATTTTTTCTATAAGTATAGACGGTCATAGGTGTTAAACCCGAAGCGACGGCACCATCGCCATAAGTCCATCTATACCTATTAATGGAGGTAAAAGCAGTAGTATCCGCTTTGAATGTTACCGTATTATTAATGACTTGATAAGTGAAATCCAATTCACTAGTTAATACCTTAATAGGAATAGTTTGTATTTCTGTGCAATTATCACCATAATCTGCTGTCACTTTTAGCAGGTAATTACCCGGTTCGAGGTAGGCGTGCGTAGCTTGTCCATCGGATAAGCCATTATTGATCGTTCCATCTCCATAGTCCCAAGTTAAATTAGTAGTTCGTAAATTTGCTTGAAATTCAATAAGAGAACGACTGCATATTGTTTGAGACTGAACAGAGATTTGTAAAGAATCGGTTGGGCAGCTATTAACGGATTGAGAAGAATTGGGAGAAGAAAAATTGCTTAGTAGAGGAGTGGTCCTTTCAAAAGCGTGCAAAGAAAAATTCAATAGCAGTAATAACCCTACTATTGGGAGTTTGTGTAAATCGGTCATGGAAGAATCGGTTATGGATGTTCATGTTTTGTTTCTACCCTTGTCTAAATTTTAATACCAAACAGTAGAAACTTATAAGATTACATTCAAATTTACTGTATATATTATTGAAAACTAAGTAATTGAGGATTATGTTTTGTATAATAAAGAGCAAAAGTGCATATAGTACAATTAGGGTATTTATTAATAATAAATATTATATGTAAAAAAAATATTCATTTGCATTCTAAGAAACTCCCTATTTTTGCAGACGCTGTTTTTTAAATTCTACCGTAAGACGCTAGAATTTTGATAATTTTTGGTGGGGGTTTTCGCAATTTTGCTTATCTACTAATATTAAGCGATAGTGTACCAATGACTAAAAACCAATGGCTAAAGTCCAGTTTAGTCGAGTGTAATAAAAATACTAAGGTAAATCCTACACACCAAACAATTGCGTACCAAAGCCTAAAGAACAATGGCTAAAGTCGAGCTATATTTAGTGTCAAGTATCTAATTATTGCCCAAACGTAGAGTTTTAGAAAAAAGCTAGGTAATAGATAGCGAAAAAAATCTAAAATTTGCTATCTTGTCGTCAGAAGGAATGATAAATACATTAATCTACTAGACGAACTAAAGCAATAGACGTTAAGAGTGGACAGTATTATTGATACCTAAACCATCAAAAAGAGTGCATACTATGACTATAAGGATGAATGAAAATCAGAGAGATAACACTTTTAGTTTTGATATCTACCGAGATAAAAAAACGATTCTGACGGCTAATAGATTTCCTTCTAAAGAGGCTTGTTTGAAAAGTGTAGAAAGCATTCTTCTTTCTCTCAAAACAAATAATATTCTTAATATTCGGTCGGTCGAAGGCGGCTATTTATTTTCAATATCAAAAATAGATAGTATTGTTTTTAAATCATTAGAAGCGGCAAGTGATGGTCTAGCTTTTTTAAAAGAGAGCGTTGAAAAAGAACCAGCTATTAAAGTGGCCTTTAAAACAAATAAGCAGCTAGTCATCAGTAGAAAACGACTTGGAGAAACGGATGAGCGATATGACTTTAAGCAAATATCCAAAACGGAAAAAGCTGGTTTTGAATTAATAGATAAAGACAAATCTCAGTTATATTATTTTTATTTTAATGATGTTAAAGGTAAGCCTATTGTTTATAGTAGAGCTTACGATGGTAAAAAACTACGTCTTAAAGCAGTATTATCTTTAATAGCTGATATTAAAGATAAGAAAGAACGAGTTGAATTTATATCAAAGGGAGGTGGGTATCTTTTTATTTTGAAAACAGCAGATAATTATGAAATAGCCCGTAGCCGTATTTTTAAGGAAAAAGGACTAGCGCATGTGGAATTTATTAATTTCAAAAAGGCGGCTTCACGTAAAAACAAAATATTGAAAGCACCGAAGAAAAAAGTTAGCAATACTAAAGAAGATAAGAAGAAGTCAAAAAAAGGTAGTAAAAAAAGTAAAGAAAAAAAGTTTAAGGAAAAAAAACCACTAAAACAAAAATTCTCCTTAAATCAACAAGCACCTTTAGGTCTCCTTGGATTTGAAGTTTTTAAAAATTCCAAAGAAAAAGCACACTACTTTCATTATCATGATGAGCAAGGGAAGGCGTTAATAGTGAGTCTGCCTTTTTCTTCTAGAAAAGACCGAAAAGCTACCCTAGAAGCTGTTCTAGTAGCCAGTCAAAACAAGCGATTGTATGAGATGAAGGTCAAAGGGATAAAGCACTATTTTATTTTAGTGAGTGCTGAAGGGAAACAGTTGGCACGAAGTCGCTATTTTCAGTCGCAAAAAGAGATGATAGGAGGGATGAGGCATTTGCACGCAAATGCTAAAAAGTATATAGATAGAAAGAACATAGTTTCCCAAACGATCAATGAACAGATTTCTATCTCTTTAAATAAAACAGATAAAAAAGTAGCTGATAAAACAAAAATTGAAAAAAACAATAGTAAAAAAGCAGGAGATGCTAAAAGTGCTCTTCCAGTAACCAAAGCTAATAAACCGGCGGAGCCAATACTCCCTAAAAAGGAGCAGGTAAAACCTAGTACATCGACAAAGAAACCTCTAAAAAAATCGACTACCTCAACACCGCAACCTGCCAATGGCGTTGCAGATAAAACTACGGTGCCATCTACTAAGCCACAGAGAAAGACAAAGACAAATCAACAGAGATCGACAACTCCTTCTACTGCTAAAAATTCTGCTCCACAGAATTCTAAACCTACTCCAGCCCCAGCTGCTAAAAATAATAATTCTACTACTGCTAAAACTAAAACTCCTATAGTTCAAAATCAGAATCAAACTACTAATACCTCTAAACCTACTAATAATACTAAACTCGCTAATTCTAATCAGAGAAAAGCGAATTCGCCTAAAGTAAGAGAGGAGCGCAAACCACGTACTAAGAGAAATTCAAATAGAAGAAAACCGACCGATCAAAAAGCACATTCTCTAAAAGAAGTAAAAGCTACAGAGCAAGTTTCTACTCATGTTGATAAAGCTGTTCCGTATCGCTCTAAGAGAGAGGTAGTCAAAGAAGCGCCTCCAAGAATTCCGCCAAAAGGGGACAAGGATATGCAGGGGACTTCCCTTGTAAAATGGTTGTTTGGTGCAATAGGACTACTTGGTTTAATAGGATTAATCTTTTTTTTAAAAGATTGCAGATGGAAAGCGGTTACCTCGCCAATCTCTCCTCCTGTGGGAGTAATAGAAAGTGACATTGTAGAGCCAGCTAAACAAGCCGCTACTATAGTAAGTCCTTCCGCTGCCTCCTTAGGATTTGAGGAAGGATCGCTCTCTGCAAGAATGGCTAATTTCTTGAGTTTACCTGCCAGCGTATTCCCAAGAACCTATTTTCTAAATAAAGTCTATTTTCCATATGGTCAGGACACCTTTCATGAAGAAGCGTATGGTCAACTAGATGAAGTAGTGAAACTCCTCAATGCTTATCCATCTGCTGCTATTCAAATTAATGGGCATACAGATAATAGTGGGAATCCAACAGATAATCAAACTTTATCAGAAAAGAGAGCTACGCTTGTAAAGGATTATTTAGTGGAAAAAGGGATTGCTGCGGCAAGAGTAGCTGCTAAAGGATATGGTGCAACTCGGCCTGTTGCTAGTAATGAGACGGATGAGGGACGACAGAGTAATAGACGGTCGGAGATTGTTTTGTTGAAGCGATAGCCGAGCTTCCCACAAAAATAAAAACGTAGCGTTGTGGAAATCATTAAAAAAATGAACACAGGAAAGTACAGAAGGATGTATGCTAACAAAAAAGCCCGTCAATACTCACTATTGAGAACTAACAGGCCATCCTTAAACTGTACTACAAAAATAGTATAGCTGTAGCTTATTTAAAGTACCCTTTTTAGGGTAAAAAGATTAGTAATACCTACTATAGTTAGTCAAAATATTGTTTAGGATAGTGGAAAGCAACGAGTTTTCCAGTATTATCATTGAAAGTACTCCACTCTGTAGTAGCGGCTTCAACCTGTAGGATGCCACAAGTGGGTACATTGTCTATATAGTCTTCTGTAAATAAATTTGCTAAACTGGTAAAAGTTGGATTGTGCCCAAAAATAAAAATGGTTTTGTAACTATTGGGTTGTGCCTGAATAATATCTAATACATCAGCTAAATAGGCTTCATAAATATCTTCTTTCTGTACTATCTTTTCTTCTTCTATCTCAAAAGCTTTTGCAAAATATCGAGCAGTAGTGTAAGCTCTAATGGCAGGGCTAGAGATAATCAGATCAGGCAGCACCCCTTTTTCCTTCATTAAATTCGCCATAAATGGAGCGTCTCGTTTGCCTCTTTTGTTTAATGGACGTTCTTCATCGTCTAAAGACATATCACTCCAGCTAGATTTAGCATGACGGACAAGGTAAACCGTTTTCATAAGTAGGATTCTTTTTTATAAAGTTGTTAGAAAGAACATAATTTTAATTGTCTAATTGGTCGTTGACAACTTATTGTAAATGTACACCTTTGATTGGAAAGTTTGTTAATTTTATCTGTATCATCAAATAAATTCTTTGTGAGAAACGTAAAATAAAGGGTGACTAAATCCATAAATTCTTAGTCAAACGATCATCTAATCTAATTCATAACCCCACGTATTTTAAAATACATTTATGCCTTCGAATACTGGTACTAGAGATAATATACCCAATCCTAATCAAAAGCAGAGTCCTACCCAAATTTGGGCTTCCATTAAAGACTTTTTTTCAGACCTAGTAGACCTTCGAGAAGGAATGGACAGAGAGGGAACACTCGAAAATATCCACAACAACAAGCGAATGAGAGGCTCGAATGCTTTGTTGTTGATGTGTTCTATTATGATTGCTTCGTTGGGCTTGGATTTAAATTCTCCTGCGGTTATCATTGGAGCCATGTTAATTTCTCCTCTAATGTCTCCTATTTTAGGAATTGGATTAGGGATAGGTATCAATGATAAAAGAACCTTGATTATCTCCTTACAACACTTCGGAATTGCCATAGCTATTGCCCTAGTAACAAGTGTCCTTTATTTTAAACTCACCCCCTTTGGTAATATTACGGATGAAATAATGAATCGTACCTCTCCTACCTTATTAGATGGATTGGTTGCTATTTTTGGAGGATTAGCAGGGGTGATCTCTATTACTCGTAAGGATAAATCGAATGCAGTACCGGGGGTAGCTATCGCAACTGCTTTAATGCCGCCTTTATGTGTGGCAGGATTTGGACTGGCAAATGGCGAATGGACTTTTTTCCGAAATGCTTTTTATTTGTTTTTTTTGAACTCCTTTTTTATTGCGATTACTACCTACTTTATTATACGAATACTGCGATTTCCTTATAAAAAATACCTAAATGTAAAGGAACGGAATAGAAACAGACTATACGTTCTTATTTTTTCTGTTATCATATTAATTCCTGCTATTAACATTTTAGTGGATACTGTACAAAAAGTACGAGAAAAACAAAAAGTAGCAGCTTTTTTAAAGGAGAAGATTCAGGATGAAGAAACGATTTTATCTGATTGGACAATTGTTAGAGAAGATCAAGATATAGTTAATGATACAATGCAGTTGATTTTAAAAATTATTGGAGAACCATTAAAGCAAGCATACATCCAGCAATGTGATGCAGAATTGGAAGCGATTTTAGGGACTCCTATTGATATTATTACCTACCAAAGTGAAGAAATTCCAATTGAAGATATTAAAAAATTACAAAAACAAGTGAGTGGTTTTCAAGGAGAAATTGCTCAAAAATTACAATCTTTAGAAGCCTTGCAAGCAGAAAAAACAACGCAAATTGAAGTCTTAAATGCAGAACTGGATAGTCTGCAATCTAGTAAAGTGGAAGGTATTTATGAGGAGGTTAAAACCCTCTTTCCGCTACTATCAGAAATAGCGATTGCTAAAGATGTTATTAAAACTGACTTTGTACAACCTACTGAAATGCCTATTGTGTTGGTAAAGTGGAGTGCTAAAAAGTCAACGAAAGAGAAAAAAAGAGATGAAGATAAATTGATAGATTTTATAAAAATACGGGCTAAATTGGATACTGTGCAATTGATTGCTTATTAAAAGAAGTCAGAAGATTTATGATGTTGACATTTATACAACGGATAATTGAAGACAACGGATTTAGACGTTCACATTTATACAACGGATAATTAAATGTCACCATCTAGTTCTGCATGTTAAAGAAATCGTCAACATCTAAATCCGTTGTCTTCAATTATCCGTTGTATATTCTTATTCAATATCTAAAACTGAAAATAAATAAACGACTTCGACCCAAACGACCCAAAAAACGCAATCAACCACAATATAGAAGCAAAAGAAACCACCCGAAAAACAGGTTTGGCTAAAATTTGCTCAGAAAAGCTAAATTTAAAATCAGCAATTTCAATCGACAATAATAGTCCAATCAATAAAAAGCCCTTTACAACCCAAAATTTATTAATAACGCTCGCAAAGTTGAAAGCCTCTAAGCTGCCAATCCCAAGAATAACCTCTGTCGCAGTGGCAAAATCGCTACTTCTAAAAAAGATCCAAGCAAAACAAGTGGACACATAGACCAATAACATATTAATAGCTGCTCGTCCAAATTCGGGCATTCGGATGGCCGTTAACGCTTTTCCAAAAACAGGGCCGACTAACTGCTCTATAATTTGATAAAGACCATGTAGAAAACCCCAAAATACAAAGACCCAAGTAGTTCCATGCCACAGCCCACCTAACAACATAGTCAACATCTTATTTTTATAAGTATTGAACTTTCCAGCTCGACTCCCACCTAATGGAATATATAAATAATCTCGTAACCAAGAGGATAAACTAATATGCCAACGTCCCCAAAACTCTCCATAGTTTTTAGAGAAGTAAGGCGTTCTAAAATTATCAGGAAAATCAAACCCCATGATTCGAGCCAAGCCAATAGCAATATCTGAATAACCACTAAAATCACAATAAATCTGGAAAGAATAGAAAATAACGCCAATCAATAAGTGCATAGAAGAATACACTTCGGGGGCAGCAAAACACTGATCTACAAAGGGACTCAAAGAATCCGCTACGGCTACTTTTTTGAAGAAGCCCCACAGTATCTGCCCTGTTCCTTTATTAAAACGATCCCAATCAAAAGTACGGACTCGTTGAAATTGAGGTAGGAAGTCTTTGGCTCGTACAATAGGTCCTGCCACTAATTGAGGGAAAAAAGATATAAAGGTAGCAAAGCGAATAAAGTCCTTTTCGACGGCTATTTTTTTATAATAGGCATCTATGCTATAGCTCATAGATTGAAACGTATAAAAGGAAATACCTACTGGAATAATAATATTTAAGGTATTGAAAGAAGGGGTGATGCCAATAGAGAGAGCCAATTCTTGAAAAGACTCGATAAAGAAGTTACAATACTTAAAAAAGGCTAAAAACCCTAAGTTGACGATAATACTAATCACCAAAAAGCGTTTACGTTTTTGTAGGTCTTCTGTTTGATCTAATAATAAACCAACGGAATAATCAATGACAGTCGAAATTAAGATCAAGCTTAAAAAACGAGGATCCCACCAACCGTAAAAAATATAACTAGCAATTAGACAAAGCCATAATTGCATTCTCCCTTTTAGTGCAAAATACAAGGGGAAGAAGATGCCTATAAAGACAAAGAAGGTAATGCTGTTAAAAATCATGTTGTGTGTGTAGTCTTCTATGTGAATAGGGGAATAACTAAGAGGGAATAAATAAAGGGGGAGCTAAACCTTATCGGAAGGTATTACCGTATAGTAAGGAGGGAAAAAACTAAATTACAAAAAAAAATCCATTTATGCCAAATAGATTATTTGTACTTATTATATGCTTAATGAGTACTGGCTTACAAGCGCAACAATTAGACCATGTTTTAGGGGAAATGATCGTCCAATTCCACCCAAAAGTAGACCAACCAACAACTGTTTTACAGCGATATGCTTCCTTTGAAGGAAAATCCTCCAATTTACAAGCTAAAAAATGTCTAAGTAAAAGCTTAAATATTTGGCTCCTTAGTTTTGATTTTACAAGTGTCCATGAAGGATTATTATTAAGAAAAATGAAAGCTAATAAGTTGGTGCAGACCGCCCAATTTAACCACCTACTTACTAAAAGACGGACTCCAAATGATCCTTTATTTCCAGAACAGTGGGGCTTATTGAACACAGGACAAATGGGAGGTCGAACGGATGCAGATATAGACTTGGAATCCGTTTGGGATATTACAACAGGCGGTTTGACTGTAGCAGGGGACACAATTGTCATTGCCATATTGGATGATGGGATAGATACCGATCACGAAGATTTAAAAGGAAACCTCTGGAAAAATCATAAAGAAATACCGAACAATGGAGTAGACGATGATAATAATGGATATGTAGACGATTATTTGGGGTGGAACACCAATACCGATTCGGATGCAATAGACAATACTGCTAGTGTATCCGCAAGTCATGGAACAGAAGTAGCAGGATTAATTGGTGCAATAGGTAATAATGCGATTGGTATAGCAGGCGTTAACTGGACGATCAAAATGATGATTGTTAGTCCTTATGGAGTAGGGACAGACAACGAGGCAACTGCAATAGAAGGATATAACTACGTTTTGGAGGCTAGAAAACGATACAATGAGACAGATGGTAAAGAAGGTGCGTATGTAGTAGCCACTAATTCGTCTTGGGGAATTGATGGTTTGATGCCTGAACAAGCACCTATCTGGTGTTCTTTTTATGATTTTTTAGGTCAAGAAGGAATTATTAATGCAGTAGCAACGGTCAATAGCAATGTAAATATTGATGAAGTGGGAGATTTGCCAACTACTTGTAGAAGTGAGTATTTAATAGGCGTTACGAGTTCTAACAAAAGTGATTTGAAAGCAGTAGCAGGTTATGGACCTACTTCTATTGATTTGGCAGCACCAGGCGAAACAGTGCCTATCCTATTACAAAATGATAGATACAAATCAAATGGTAGTGGTACGTCCTATTCTGCGCCCTTAGTTGCAGGGGTGGTTGGTTTATTATATGCTGCTCCTTGTAATAATTTTAATAGCTTATCCAAACAAAACCCTGCAAGTGCGGCTCTATTAGTGAAAGATTATATACTGAATGGCGTAGATTTAAAACCAGCTTTTGAAGGCATTACTGTTACAGGAGGGCGTTTGAATGCGAATAATAGCATGGACTTATTATTAGCGGATTGTGGTGCTTGCCCTTCTATTTTAGGCGTGAATTTTACAGCTATACTAGAAGATCGAATGACAGTAGATTGGGTCATTGATACGACTATTACGGCTCGGATACGTTATCGAGCAATGGGAACTACGGAGTGGATAACTTTATCAAATCTAAAAGCTCCTTATGTTTTAACCAATCTACCAGCATGTACCAATTATGAACTGCAACTAGCCCCTGAATGTGTAGGAGAACCAATTACCTACGCTGAGTCCTTCTTTTCTAAAACAGAGGGCTGTTGCGAGCCTCCAAAAAACATAGAAGCCATTGAGATAACTACGAATTCTCTTGTGCTACAATGGGAAACTACGGTTACCGCTACTGCTTATGAAATTCAATGGAATAAGGTAGGGTCAGGTAGTAGTTTGATTACAGTGGATACGCTTACTCATACTTTCACCGATTTAGAAGCTTGTGCTATGTATGAGTTTCAGGTACGACCAATCTGCCCCAATAAAAACACAGACTTTTCTACTCCAATTGTTTTGACTACTGCTGGATGTGGGGCCTGTACAGATGCCCTTTACTGCGCCGCCAAAGGAAATGATAGTTTTTCCGAGTGGATAACGCAAGTTACCATCAATGATTTAAATAATGAGTCAGGTACAGATAATGGCTATGGCGATTATACAGGATTGAGTACCACCCTACAAACATTCACGAGCTATCCAATCAGTATTAATGCAGGATATTCAGGTTCTGCTTTTGACGAATTTTTTAAAGTATGGATAGATTACAATCAAGATGGGCAGTTTGATGATAACTCAGAAGTGGCGTATACTTCAACAGATTCTGAAATAGGTGGTAGTTCAGGGCTAATCACAATTCCTGAAACAGCAGTTGTAGGATTGACTAGAATGCGAGTGGCTATGAAAGCAGCAGAGAGCGACACTTCCGTACCTCCTGGCCCTTGTGAGTCCTTTACTTTCGGCGAAATAGAAGATTATTGTGTGCAAATAGTAGCAGGAGAATTTAGCTGTTTAGCTCCTAATAATATAGAAATTGTTACCACTTCTAATACAACTGCGACGCTTCTTTGGGAATTAAGTACGAGTGCGGCCATGCTAAATTTTAGGTACAGAATTCAAAACGAAACAGCGTGGATTATCCAAAGCCTTCCTGCAAGTGAAGTGTACGTTCTCCCCAATTTGCAAGCTTGTACCAATTATGAATTTCAAGTAGAAACCGTTTGTGGCAATGCAGGGTTAAGTGGGTATTCCTTAGTTCAGTCTTTTACGACTAGATGTGAGTGTCCAGCCATAACAGATTTATTAATTACTCCTATTGATTCGACCGTCTTGCGTCTTGAATGGGACGCAATCAGTACCGCAGATTCTTATGAAGTATTTATTGCTGCTAAAGACGGCACTTCCAGCCGTTTTTTAACGGTGACAGGTACTGATTTGGTATTAGATAATTTACCGCCTTGTACTGATTTCGATTTTATGATAACCACTAAATGTATAGGTGGTGAAGGAGGTTTTATAGAGCGGACAGTGAGTACCTGTTGTGGTGATATTTGCACTACTACGACTGATTTTCCATCAGAAATTGAGACGCTTTCGTTTTATCCCAATCCTTTTCAAGAACATTTGGTGTTGCAGTTAGGTTTGAAGGAAGTGACTCCAATTATAGTTAGTTTATACACTATTACAGGGCAGTTACTTCATACACAAAATAGACTTTCTTTAAGTGCAGGAGAACAGACAATTGAATTGCAATATGCTGATTTGAAGGATGGTATTTATTTGGTGAAGGTGGAGACGGAAAAGGGAGTGGTCGTTAAGCGAGTCCTGAAGTATAAAAAATAATTTGTATGGTCAACACTTAAATCCGTAGCTAATCTAATCCGTAGCTAAAGTAAATTGAATCCTTATAATCCGTTGCTAACAAAAATCCGTTGCTAATTTTTTTTTTCAGCAACGGATTTTTGTTAGCAACGGATTATTCGACAGTTTATCCTTTCCAGTTCCCCCCCAAATTAGCCACCTTCATCCGATAAGTAGTAAAAAACATTCTCTTACTCTGACCATACATAAATACCTTTTCTTGATCTATTTTTTTACAAAAAGTAGGTCGAATCAATGCTTGTTTCCCAAACAAAGAAGTTAATTTTCTTTTGCGGATAGCTCCATTACTACATCGCACGATAGCCAAGGTAGGAACAGACGATCTTAGATCACTACTCTTTAATTTTTTCTTTGCTTGTATTTTTAAATTGTCAGGATGGTCATTATAAAAAAACAATAAATCATGGTCTCGATCTATGACATTAAAAGAAAAATAAGGATAGCTATCACCATCTATCATTTGTTTTTTAGGGATTCTTTTCATCCATTGAAAATTCCCTTTGAGATTTATTTTAATGAGGAAGATGTCTAATAAAGAATAACCACTAATGGTCGTATAAGTTTGATTATTATCATAATCTGGCATATAACGGAATGCTTGGTTCGAATTAGCTGAAACGGTACTTACTTGCTCTGTTTTTATTCGTTCGCCTACTAGATAATAAGCGTTATCTTTAAGGATAATATTATTGACTAAGGCATTTTCAAAAGCGTTTGCTCCTTGTAAATCAGGTTGAATCTCTCCTAAAGCCTCCTTAAAAGTAGTTTTATCAATAGCTTGATTATTCACTTTAAGCTCTTTTGTGCTAGGGCTTAATTTAAAAGTGCAAATGCCACCATAGCTTCTTTTTGCACCTATTTTAAAAAGACCAAGACCGACTAAATTTTGTTGAGGGTCTATTTTAAATTTTAATAAAGGAAAAGTATGTTTTTTTATATCTATGTCGTATACACTGGGTGTTTTTTGGTCCTGAAAGAAGGCTAAAATAAATTTATCTCCTCTGATACCATTCATAGAATAATAATCTAAATAGGTGTTTCCTGTATGCTTTTTACCCATGACATAGACATTTCCTGCGTTGTCAATAGCCGTATCACTAATGTATAATTTTCTGTTTTCGTAAGGAGAAATATAGCGTTTTTTCTGTATCTCCTTAAAGTCAGCATCAAATACTTTAGCCGTTATTAAGCCTGGGGCTTTTGGTAAAGTATAAGACCAGGAGGTAAAAACCATCTTCGATTCATCTGGTGAAAAATCATATAAAAAGGGAATAATAAATTCATAGGGATTATAGACCTCATCAATTTGAAAAGCTTGTTTTAAGCTTAAATCGGGCAAATTATATTGGTAGACAAAGAGGCCATTTTTTTTAGTTTCCTCTTTGTATAAGGATAAAAATACCAAGACCGTATTATGCCATTCCGTCACTCCTTGCAAGCGTAATTCCCCACTTTCTTGGCCAATTGTTAACGTCTCGCTATTAGTTAAAGTGCGAGTTAAATCAAAAACTTGTAAATCTACTTCGCTATATCCATCTAAAACCCTAGATTGCAGCACCAAAAAGCCATGGTCTTTAAGACTAATGACATCGTTGACTAAGAAGGCATCTCCAATACTTCTACCATTAGCAGTTGTAATAACTGGACTTAATTGAGCAAGTAGACTAGAAGATAGTAGGAATGAAAACAATTGAAAAAAGAAAATTCGTTTCATTTTTTGTAGATTAAGCCTTGACAAAGGAGTGTTGAATAAATACAAATAGTTTACATTTTCCAGCCCTGAAAGGGCGACATATCGTAGCTTATGGCGAAGCCATAAGGGGGTTCCACGAAATTAATAACAATATAAGAAAAAATATGTTCCAATTACCAACGGACGAATTATTTCCGCATCAATGGTATCTCCAAAATAAAGGAAAATATGGAGATGGCATGAACAATTGGTTATATAGAAAAGGAGGAGATGCAAAAGTGGTAGATGCTTGGCGGATACTAGACAAAAATGGAAAAGACTGGGGGGCAAAAAATATCAAAATTGCTATCATAGATGGAGGATTTGATCTCAACAACCCCGATCTTAAAGATAAAATAGTCGCCAAAAAAGATTTTGATTTTGGCAGCACGGATTACCCCGCATCCGAACCATTCGAATTATTTGAAGAGCCTTCCTTTATTACGAATCATAGTACCGTATTTTCCAATGGAGATCATGGAACAAGTTGTGCAGGCATTGCCTTAGCGGCTAATAATGGGTTAGGCATTGTTGGGGCTGCCCCGAATGCAGGGTTCATTCCAATTGTACTAAAGCTTAATTTTTTCACGAATCGTGCCTTGCGAAACGCTTTTCAATTTGCAATGGATGCAGGAGCAGATATTATTAGTTGCAGCTTAGGATTGCCAGAGAAAATGATTACTTACGACATCTATCGAGCTATTAATGATTGTGCGACTAAAGGACGAAATGGCAAAGGTTGTATTATTTGTTTTGCTTCTGGAAATGACTACAAAATTTTGCCTGCTGGAGCTATTGCAACGCATCCTAGCATTATTGCTATTGGTGCAACTACTAGCGAAGATGAATTAGCCCCTTATTCTAATCGGAGTGTTAACATTAGTGTGGTGGCACCAGGCGGTTTTGCAGATGCTATAAAAATGGTAACAACAGATGTAGGCTTTTTATCCAGTGGCATTCCAGCTGGAAAAGGCTCTATTAATACCCCTTATTATCGTTTAAATGCAGCAGGTACTTCTTTTGCTTGTCCTTTAGTAGCTGGTATTGCCGCTTTAATCTTGGAAGCCAATCCAACTTTAACGGCTATAGAGGTAAAGCATATTTTAGAGCGAACAGCCAATAAAATTGGAGATGCAAGAGATTATAATAAAAAAGGACATTCTGTAAAATATGGTTATGGGAGAGTGAATGCTGCGAATGCTGTTCTAATGGCATTAGGCAAACCTATTAAGCGAAATTATAGTAGAACTTTCGCTCCTGATGTCTCTTTGTATCCACCTTTCTCTATGCACCTCGGAAGCGTTTTAAAGGGGGCGATTCCTAGTACTGCAAATGGCTTACATTTAGCAGATACTATAGTAATTGCAGATAACCAAGAAGGACAAGATTTATATATAGAAATAGACACACCCAAGCATTTGACAGAAAAGGAATGTATAATGACTTTTATTCAAAAAGATAAGAAGCCTACTATTATAAATGGAGAACATGTGGCACAATCTCAGTTTTTTGAAAATGAAAATTATACATTACTTCGATTACCAAGTGTAGAAGCAGGGACGTATTTTATATTTGTTCAAAAATTAATTAAACAGCCGATTGAATTTACTACGGGCGGTGGGGAATTTAGCTTAACCTATCATTTGGAAGCTTGGGCGTAGGGAATAATTATTGATTATTAATTACTAATTATTCGCTAATGACTCGCGTAGAATACGTCTAGCAAATAATTAGTAATTAATCTGCTGTTTTTCTTAGCGAACTTAGCGAACTTAGCGTCCTTTGCGTGCAACAACCTGCTGTTTTTCTTAGCGAACTTAGCGTCCTTTGCGTGC
>JAYJMJ010134187.1:0-17755 GCA_036873875.1 Laminaria ephemera | reverse complement strand
TATGTATGTATGTATGTATGTATGTATGTATGTATGTATGTATGTATGTATGTATGTATGTATGTATGTATGAATGTGTGTTGTAATATGTATGTATGTGCGTCTGTCGCCGGGTTGGAACGCACAATGTGCGACGCACACTGAACCGATCGCGATGTGCCCGGGTTGGATTGACGAGCAAGACAGGGAGAAGGTTCTCTCGCTGGTTTCATGTCACGTCGTCAAGAGTTCGTAGAGGGAGCTCGATCTGAGTCGTCAGCGTCTTACCTCTCTCGTCTCTCATCTCTACACCTCGCTCAAAAAATTAAAATGTTGTGCTGGAAAGGTTTCGATCAAACCAAAAATGCGCTATTGTGGGGAGGGTAGGTAGAAAATATCACAGACTCTAGTCATTGAGGCGATGGCAGCAACATTTGCTACCGCGGTGCCCACAAGGCACCCCACTGGTCGATGCCTTCAAGGCCGCTCAGACGGACTCTCGCCCCGATCTCCAGCAATTGGTTGCGTCTCGTGGAGCTCTGTGGGCGGGATACTGATGTTGCCGGTGGACGGTCAATTTTTAGCACATTCCTGTTTTTCAAATACGGAACGGCACCCAGGCATGGCTCCATTTTCAAAGAACAACATTCCAACACGCCTCTCAAGAAATCCTTCACGCTGCGAGCGTCAAAGGCACCCCACTACGGGAGAGGTTAGCAGGCCTGCTTCTACTGTTCCGTGTTGTGCCCGGAGCACGCGGAATTTGCCCGTGAGTTCCTCTTGCAGCAGGGTTTAGAGGCTCGGTCACCTGGCTCGGCCACCTTCCCAAAATCGAGCGCTCAAGTATCGCACGAGGAGTTTTATTGGCGAGAAGATTTTGGTTTTTTTACTCGTATACGACGAAAGCAGGTCTGGACGTTTTGTTGGGTTCTTGTGCCAAACAAATACGATAGGTCCGGTGCGGGTGGCTTTTTTTGGTAGTAGATCCACTCCTTCTCCTATCCCCCGGAGTATGAGAAGCCCCAGCACCCCACGAGCTTGCCGAACACCAGTATGCATGCGTGGTATGTGGTGTGTGGAGTTGGTTTTGTTTTGGAGAGGAATCTTAACTTTTAATCGTTTTCCAAAGGACCATTCATTATCAATACGTACTGCTATCCTGTAACACATATGGTAACGTTTGAGTATCGACCACTCAACCGGTCGAACTCACGGCTGACGGATCGAAATAGCAGGATACGTTACACTGATACTCGTACATTATTACTCGAACAACGCACGTAGCACACGCATCGAGATATATAAACTGCTGGTGCTGCTACGTACCAGTCATATCCCTGAGACTGATACTCGTACATTATTACTCGAAAAACGCACGTAGCACACCCACGGAGTACGATCATCGTAGCCCTTCTCTTCTGGAGCTTGCCGAACACCAGCATATTGAGATATATAAACTGCTGGTGATGCTGCATACAAGGCACATCCCTTGTCAGGCACGTCCGTCGTCGCCCTTTAACACATACCCGGTATGGTAAAGTTGAGTGTCGACCACTCAACGGTCGAACTCACAGCTGACGGATCGAAATAGTATGATACATGACACTGATACTCGTACATTCTTACTCGAACAACGCACGTAGGACACCAGACTGCATTAGAGTGAGGCGTGGGAGTGCCGGCGGCCAGCCTAGCCTAATGCAGCCATATGATGGAGATTTCACACGGACTGAAAGATCCTCATTGCTGCCACGCTTCTAGAATCACGTGTCTAGTACTATATCCCTAGCGAGTGCACCTCCCCTGTCTAGACAGCTAGCTTCATCACCAGCGCGACCCCAGCCACTGCTGAGGGCCCTTATACGCAGCGCGGTGTTGCACCCGCATTCGAGCAGCGCAACCTGATCGCTTTCAACCTTGTTCGTCCAATCGTACGCAAACCCTAATCCTACCCCTAGCTCCGGCACTTGGGGGGGGTCGAGGTCGGCAAGGGCGGTGGCGGGCTCGACCTCGTGTTTCGATAGCGCTCTGAACTCAACACTGGCCGGTTGAAAGGCGAGCCTCGAACAATCAGGTCAATGCGCTCCATGAATGCGGCGCTACATTTAGGTGCTCCCGCCACTGCTGCTGTTGAAGGAGCTTAGAGAGTTTGAACTCGGTGACGATGCATTGGCACTCGGCGACCCCATACAGCCGATACTTGGATGCGGGCGACAGTAATTTGTCTACCAAGGCGATCCTGCCGTTTCGTCCAGTAGGCCTTTTCATGCCCTGCTTTGATCTCGCAACCCGTTAATTGCCCTCGCTTGGCGCTGACGGTCAGGCCTTGATGTGCAGCATTGCATCTGAGTGCTTGTCGGTAGTGATGTGCACGCAGGTTGGGCTTGTGGTCGACGAATTACCAGCCCTGATGGAGGTTGTAGGGACTCGCGGGGTCCGGTGACGGTTTTCCTCTTGCCTGACACCCAATAGGGTTGGGTGGCTGGGTACAAATTTCTAATCAACAGCGTCGGGGTGCGGATCTTCACAGCGCGTGCGCTGTATATAATATACAGCCACGCTATCGACTGGCCGACGCAGGTGCCACGGCTAGCCACCACCGATATGAGTGTGCTGCCGGCGTTGTAGTTTGGCTGCTGTAGTCTGATGCCGTGGTCGGTACACCCGCAAACAACTTGTTCCTCTGGATATTGAGGGACCCAGACTGCGCTGCCTCAGTGGCAGATGGCTGGCTTTGAGAAACGTAACAAACTATGGCCCTGTACGGCGGTGATATGCGTACCACCACACAAGCAGAGTCTTCCGTCGCCCTCTGCTGCGTCGGTTGTCGGACCTTCACGTGTTTTCTCTCCCTTCCCTTCGCCCGCGACCTCTCGGCACCTTTGAACAGCGGCCCCGTACGCCCTTACAAATGCCGTGTTTCGTTGGAGCTATTTGCTGTTATTTGCTGCGTTTGAAGTCTGTGGTTGGTTGCAGTATCTCTGGTCGTACCTTATTTCCTGCCTATATTACGTACATGTGATTGGCAACTACCAAAAAAAAGGAACACATTTCAAAATCCCGGAAGAAAGAAAACGCAGCAGTAGTTTCAGAATAAGTTTGGCAAACAATTCTAGGTTTGTTCTTGCTGGGCCAAACTCCTCCACCAACACCACCATTTCGCTCCTTCCTCCTTCCTGCCCTGTCTATCTATGGTTCTCGCACACAACTCGCCCATCATGCGGTGCGCTATCGGTGCGTTTCTGGGTGCCCAGTTTGTTCTGACGCTCATATCGACGCCAGCAAACGCTCACGCCAGCACGAGTAGCGCCTTTTCGTGTGATGATCTCGTGGTGGCTGGCGCGGGAGCTGGTGGCTTGTACTCTGCCTGGCGTCTGGTCGAAGCTGGTTTGGTCGACCCGTCCAAGACGTGCATCTTCGAGCAGACTAATCGCATTGGTGAGTCTTACTGCAGGTGTGTCTAGAAAGCGTGTACACGTCTATACATATGTTGCTACTGCTGCTGCTGCTGCAAATGCCGTGTTCGTTGTGGGTTACGGCTACCAACGATGTGCGAGTATCAAAAAGCAAGCGAAAGAAGCCAGTCGACGGAAATCTCGTCGAATGATAAAAACTCCTTGAAAATAGTGTGGAACATTTTCTGCAGTTGAAGGAGCGGGTATGCTAGAAAGTTCGAGGCAGGGTGCAGTTTGGGTTTATGATACAACTTTTTCAAACGGCTGAAACAAAACATTCCTCGGCTTGTGGGTGCCTTCCTCCGTCGGTGTGCCCCAGCTTCCAAAAAGTAGTTGATTCATCGAAACAGAGCAAAAGCTGCACAGCAGGGCTTACCCTCAACCCAGATTCTTCTTTGAAAGCTCGAAAAGTTAGGCATCCGTGCGGGAGGCAAGGGTGGTGCTCTGCATGAGATCGAACGTAGAGCCCATTGGGCTGACAGCCATTGAAGGAGCGCTTGCCACCCGTCAGCGGGGTGATTTCTATTGTATATCCAAACCCGGGATCAGTGTACGGCGCTTTGTTCCCAAACATCGTTGATGCTGGACCCGGGTAGAAAAGGCTACAGTACAAAGCGAGACGACGTTCGTTGTAGATCCGGCTGGCTCTTGGCATCAACGGCATATGTCGCTCAGGCATGGGCTATCCGTGACTCAGTTGCTGAGGTAACCGTTACACCGAGCAGCTTGCTATGGTTGGATTGGGCGTTGCGGTGGTGCTGGTCCTGCGCTGTGTGTTGGCGTTATTGCTTGTGCTGTTGTGTTGTGTGTGGTTGCTTTTGTTGTGCAGCTAGACCATCGGAAATTATAAGTTCGACTACAAGTTGGCAGAGGCCATGCCGCTCAGACTTGCGGTATACCTTACGGCGGAGCTAGCACCGCCGTTGTTGTAGGTTGGTTACTGCTTGTTCATGCTTTCGCCGAACAACTTGCTGTGTATAGTTTGGTTGGGGGTCGGGACGAAGCTGAGCAGTGTGCCGCGCTGTGCGGTGCGTGTGTGTTGTTTTGCACAGATTGTCCCAGTATAATATACTTGATGCACCGAATATTATCCAGTAGTGTGAGTACCGGCAAGATGAGAATACCATCGGTCGAAATACTACCAGCACTGGCCGTATCCGCAGTACAGAACCTTAGCGCACTACGACGACAGTACTACCGCCCGAACTATTGCGAGTACCACGGTATACGTAGTATCGAGCCCTGGAATACTTGATGTACAGGCAGTATCCGCAGTACAAAACACCGAATCACCGCGAGAAATGCACATTCCAGAACTTTGAAGACAACGAATAATCGCTGTATGAGCAATATATCGATCGCCGAAATACTGCCAGCAAAATCGGGAGCAACGAAATTACAGCAATCCAACGCACCGAGCAGGCTCCATCAGTTCGATCCAATATGACTTGCAGAATGAGTGACAACCCCCGTCATTGCTCTGTTCCAACCAACCCAAAGCCAGAGAACAGAGGTTATGGGAGAAAAACAAGGCGACACTCGATAAAATATGGCGACTCTTCGGCGTTACGCCCTTAAGGCCGCGAGGGATCTTAAGAACTGCACCCACGTTTTGGGCAAACATTACTTCTCCGTTCAAATACCCTTTCACCGACCCTTTGAGGTATGTATTGGATAATTTGAGGCCTCCTGCCCCAGTCGGGGGTTCTACGCCCGGGATTTGCTCTTGCGCTCATCTCGGGGCTAGCGCGGTAGGTGCTCCGTGTATCCCACGCCCTTGATATAGTAAATGCTGAAACGCCTTCAGAATAAGCTGGGTGGGTGAGATGGTCAGCGTTTCTTGCTCCCAGTTTTTTTAAGTGTAGCTTTGGGCCCCTTGAATCCGCACTGGCTCCGGTGTGCGATTCTGCCAAACAAGGGGTTAGATCGAAATTCCTAGAACCACATCTGTCTCATCGACGGATATACTGTAGTTCTGTTTGATCTCGATTGTACTTGGAACTGGGGTAGGATAAGGTTTTGCAATTAAAAACCCTCAAATAGCTTGACGCAACTGGGAAGTGAGTCGCCTTTTTCAGGCGACTTGATATATATACAAAAACAAGCACCAGCCCCCCTCTACTCGTAGCTACACACTGGCAGCCCATTGTTAACACAACAAAGACCGGGTGAGGAGGGTCCCGTCACCTCTTTCGGATACTTCGTGCCCTTTGGCCAGTTGAAAAAATACGCCGAAGATGATGCGTCCCGATGCTTTGCGCAGGGTGAAAATGGCTCCTGTTCGCGACCTATGCCCGGAGGTCGGCCAAACATGTGGACATTAGAATGTTCAAAGAAGAACGGTAAATATCTGCGCTCGGGGGTTGTTCGGCCATTTCCGTTAACTCGAACGAGTACCTGTCGCTGCATTTGGCGATCTATCGTGTGGCGCTACGGTAGTGCTTGCGTACTGTCGGCCACGATGCAGTAAAACAAAAAACAAAACTGAAAAATGTAACTGTACACCAGGGGGAGGTTAAGTCTATAGCTCCACAGCTGCACTGTATCTCAGGTAATTTCGTGATGAAATGCTGTTGGACTCGAGCTTCAGCGGAATTGCGTCACGTTAACACACGACACAGTACGACCTCGAAGTTGACACCAACTGTTTTTCACTACGCGACTGAATTATGTCGCTTCTGTATTGGGCGTGTCGCCTTTTGTAGGCGCTGCTCAGCCGTAAGGTGAGTACGACTGTACAGTGATGTCAAGCACCTCGTCACTCGGGCGACCTATATCGGGACCAACACTACCGTCGGTTTACTAGCCTTATCGGCATGCCCAGCTTCGCCTCAAAACCTCTGCAGCATCCTCGGTCCGTCCGCACCACCTACAAATAATCGGTGTTTCTTCGCGCCGAATGCCTATAGATGTTTCATTTGAAATCCCCTACATTTCTTGTCTCGTGCCTTGGTGCGTCCCTTGCTGGTAACGAACCTCCCACAGCTATCGCCCGATTCGGCAGGCGTTTTTCTCCCATACGTGTGTTGGTGTGTTGAAACCAGCAAGCAATATGTTCCTGACCGTGCACCGTCACCTCAACGCTCTAGGAGGTGGTTTAGACAAGCGCATTGACGTAATACATGGCGTGGTGGTTGAACTTTCTTGTCCGCCATCCGAAGCACTGAAGGAGGAGGGGGCGGGAGACCTCCGCTATGATGTCATTGTGAATCCTGCTAGGACATCACGTGACGCACCCCTACAATGGAGTATTGACTACCTCGACATCCGGCATTTGAACCTCCAACCGCAGGCGTGAACCCGAGCGGTCATACGCGTCTATATCCTACATCACCGGAAGCACGACGGGGTCCTCTGCAGAGGCCACGTGACTGCACCACTTTGGTCGCCGATCGCGCTGACTTCTCGCCGAATTGGGCAAAGTCTATCGTGTTTCAGTATATCATCCCTGACCGGTTGCAGTGACAGCGATCATCGTATTCCAGATGCCGTTCTTTGTCAGGAGCATGTCGTGAGTCGTGGCCTTCGAGTCCATGTGCACCAACGCCGTGAGTGCGATGACGACAACCATCGCCATCCCTTGCAGGGGTCTTGGTGAACGTGATACACTCCCCGCGTCATCGATGTACACCATTCCCTTCCACGTCACGCGTGCTAGGATAGAGGTTGCACTTTTTGATCTTCTTGTTTCTGAATGACGGCGCTCCTTAACCCAAAATCGTCGGAATCACGTTCTATTTTATCAATCTTCATTTTTATATATACCTAACCCATGGGTCTGTTCATCGGGTTGCACTTTCAGCCTACTCAAAATCAGTTTGCGGGTGAGGTTTAGAGCTCCTCGAAAGCGAGGAGCCTCAGAGGTAGAGGTGCACCACGTTTTTTTCTGAGGCTCCGTACTTGAGGACCTCTATCCTCCTCCATAAAACTGATTTTGGGGGGAAAATTAAAGTACTACCCGATGAACAATCAAAGGACCTAGGTATTATATTTTTTATGCAATGAAAATTGTTGCAAAAAAAGAACGAAATTCCGACGATTTTAAGTTAAGGATCCTCGCCGTTCAGAAACCGTCTCAGAACAAAAGTGCTATCTCTACCGTAGTACGTGTCTCTCGCATCACGTCAGAGTTCCCTGCCCCTCCTGTCCGACGATGTTTCGGCACGACATTTTCACGCTTTCGCTCTCCTGATATCTAATCATGTAGTAGTGTGAGCAACGGTCAGGAGAGCTAAGATCTGGAGATATCCACATTATTCGCACTTCTATTTCAACTATTTGCAACATGTAGTAATACCCTACCCTCGGTGGAGTATGTTTCCATTGTGTCCGAATTGCTTCCGTCTTTTCGCGTGGTACCGTGTTGTGCTTGCGTCCGTACTTTCTAACGAACGACGTAGGCGGCAGAATGCGATCGGTGAGGGACGACGAACTTCCTGAGGAACTCTCCGCCATTGGTGCCAAAGCGTTGGATGTAGGGGCTTACCGTGCGTGGCCCCTCTGGCACCCTTTCGTCACCGCCGCCTGGACGGAGCTCGGTGTGGAAATGGGCTGCTACCATGACATCGCTTTTCGCACGGGCGACTGCACGCCTGAGGTATCCGGTGTGACCTGTGTTTGGAGGAACGAATCGACTATCACGGTTGCGTTCACATCATTTCCCCACCAAGTCGGTGCCGCGTTCCAGAGACCCACGAGGGCGTACCACGATACACTACCGCTAGCTGCGGACAGGTTAACCACAAATGGTTCAATATCCCATTTCGCGATGCCTGCTTCAGTGATTTGAGTCGTGATCACCCGTCGATTGATTGCGTCTAGCTCTGTCAGATCAGATTCAAATACTTACACCAGGTTGGAACACCAAAGATATAAGGTTTCGAACAGAGACAAAAGCTGTTCTTCCCTGAGTGGCCGAGAGGTTGGAAATTACCATATTACCAGAGGTTGACAGCCTCTCTAAGGCTTGCCTCGATGTGAGCGAAAGTTCGTGTTCACTATCTTGCTTGTGCGGCTTCGATGCTTGGGTTATATAGCGAACGGTTCGGTGTGCGGCAAAACCCACGGTACATTGTTCTGCGTAGCCAAGAAACCAAGAACCCACACACAGACAGACGTTAGCTTTTCAAAATTTTCATTTATAGTTCCACCCTACATGCAGTTTTACCTCCTTCACCTCTTTGGGTGCAATTACATGTGTGTGCCTCCGTTGAAGAGGAAGATCGTACACAGACAGACGTTAGCTTTTCAAAATTTTCATTTATAGTTCCACCCTACGTGCAGTTTTACCTCCTTCACCTCTTTGGGTGCAATTACATGTGTGTGCCTCCGTTGAAGAGGAACATCGTTTGATGCCCCGGTCGCTTCGCAACTTTGGATTCAACATCCTCACTGCGTGCACTGGTGAATCCCAGGTCGCGCTTTGTTCAACTTCGGGAATTTGATTTCGTGCCGCCCACCTCTCTCGGTTGACAGTGTGACCCTGCCCACGCCATCCACAAGTACCTTCGCGACAAGTACACCCCTTTCGACGACACGCTGGTGAGTAGATACACTGGCATCCCGATGCGGTTATCGCGCCGGCCTTCTTCCTGGCCGCATATGACCCAATACGTCCGACTCGCTGGTCGAGCTTGATTGTGGCCCTTCGATCGTTAAGACGGCGGAGGGAAAAAATCCGCTGATTCTCGGTGGTGAACGTCATTGGCGTCATTGGTACCTTATTCCCGCGTAGTTTCTTGCTTTAGATCGTTCGGTGTGGTGTCGGCAAGTAGTGATCGCACCCTTCGTCAAGCACCTCCCCAATAGACCTGCAACGTATGGGTTCGCGATGGGGAGTCCAATGACGACGTCCATATCCGAAGTGGTATCAAAGTCGAGCGTACGAATCATACAAACAAACGACCACTCGACATGGCTTGAGCGGTGTGTGTTGAGTTGACTCGGGGTTAAGCCGTTGACCCCGCTGACGAATCCGTTTACTCCTCCTCCTCCTCCTACTACTACTATTGACCGCCCCTATCACTCGTTTGAGTTCAATGGTATCGGCAGTCCGTTTTCCTTCGAATCATGACGAACCTGACGCTATGTAGAACCTGGATCCGCTGTATGATCGTGATGTGCCGTCGTCCTTGTCGTTTGCATTGTTGTTGTCTGTTCGAAGAGAGCCTATTGTTGTAATACGCTTGCAACTCGCGTGGACCACCAGAGGCCGAACTGAGTGTTCGATGGGGGTGCCATTAACACATACAATGGAGAATGTGTCCGAAGTCGTAGCGCTTACAGCGGTAGGTGTATTGTCCATTGTCCATTGGAATTTAGACGCATGCTACGATAGAGGTGCTGATAAAAATATTAGATTCTATTACGGAGGACCATAGTAATGAGGACCTACGATACACACAAAAACATATATATTCCCCATATTGTTACTAACTGTATTTGGTCCTAATTACTGTGTACCCCCCGTAATAGTAACTTGCGGTGCTCCATATCGACTTTTGCGAAAGTGCGAGTATGCTATCCAATAAGCAATCGCACGGCCTGGAAAATGTCGCGAATAGTAACGTAATGTATTACGGCACACGCTACGATAGAGATGCACCAGGTTTTTTCTGAGGCTCCTAATTTGAGGAGCTCTGAACCTCACCCACAAGCTAATTTTGAGTAAACTGAAAGGTACAACCCAATGAACAAAACCCATGGCCTACCTATACAAAAAAACTCAGATTGAAAAGCAAGAACGACATTTCGACGATTTTTGGGTTAAGGAGCCCCGTTGTTCAGAAACAAAAACACCAAAACGTGATACCTCTATCGCAGCACGTGTCTTACACAAATGACGTTCCAATTTGTTTTGGGTAGTTTCTCGGTTGGGGGGTTCCTGTGAGTCAGAAACGTTTTCACCAAGAAGTGCTGCCCCCGTCGTACGAGCACTTGTCTTTGTTCGTGTTCAACTTTTCACCGTATGGCAACACGTTTTATTTGCTTGGAAATTCCGTGCGTGCTTCGCTTGCCAATTATTTTCGCAAAGCAGGACTCTGCGAACGACTTGCCTTACAACTTCGGGCCTAGCAACTCGTGGAACGTCAGCTCCACTTACCTGAGTCCCTACGACTGGCTTTTCGGGGCATACGCTTCTCCGTTCTGGGCCGACAACTTCGAAGACCTGGCCCTTAGCGAGGTGCGGTGCATTCCGCCAGGCGATATTTGCGGCTCCTCACGACAAAACCTATCGAAACATCAATGTTCTTACCTTGTGTGCAATTCCTGTGTCGCCGATATACATGGTGCAGGGTGCGAGCTTGGTTGGTCTCACTGGATCCCCCTCAATGGTCGCCTGTCAACGCTTGGAAACCAGTTTGTATCTGATCCTTTTGGGTCAATTGCATGAGTAGTCGAGATGCGGTATCACCATGCAAACGTCTACGGGCGTGAAGGCGCACGTTTCGGAAAACCTCACCTGCGATGTGACTGTACGCATTCAAACAACAGCAGCTGGATCTCTTGGCGCTATGAGTATGTATGTTAGGCATTTGCTATCCTGCTGAGAGCGGCGGCCGACGAGTGAGCATCCAAAAGATGTGTCGAATTCGCTCGCATCCGTGTTTTGTTATTGCGTCTGGAGTAACAGGACTCGACGGTCAGGTGGGCCACACGCGATGCAATCGTGAAAGCGTCTCGAGCTTTCGAGATCGACGGGACCCCGTCCCCCATGCTCACACTAGAGATGCTTGCCACGGACGGCTACAACAGGTGATTTGCGTGGTCGAATTTGTGTAGTAACGGAATGGACAACGGAATGGACTTCTCGCCGATAAGGTAGCTCATGCCAACGAATACCCCTGCGTTCGGCCGGGGTATAAAACACGGTGCACGATACGATAGTAACCTCGAGACGAACCTCGAATGGAGAATATGGTGCAGCAAAGACCCTTAACATCGGTAATTATATAAAACGGTTGTACCGGTGATTTATTCTGGGACCCTGCGTCGGTCCTTTCCAATACTGTTTTATGCGTGGTAAGCAAATCACCAACGCTAACGGTGGGGGGGTACCCCCATTTCCTCTGCCTGGGTTGGTCTGCTCGCTCAAGCGGCTCTTGTATCTCACTCAAACATCTGACAAAAACGTAGTTCGTTGGCGCAGCGTGATAACCAAACCCATCGTCGTGCACATCGCGAAACCGAAGAGCACATTGGTATAGTCACTCGCGCGAGTGGCTCTGAGCCGCTGAAAAATGAGGCCCCAAACGTGAGTTAAGATTTACCTTAAAGTGACTTCAAAATGACTTAAACGTGACTCAAAGTGACTTAAAAGTGACGTAGGAGTGACTTAACAGTGAGTTAAAGGACTACCGTGGCCCTGGTGAATTTTATAAATAAATTTATTAAATATACCAGGTATGTACAATCGAGCGGGATAGTGCCGACGGGTTGTACAGCTGATACACGTTTGCTCTCGGTACAGCAGTAGATGGGGACACATATTTGGCGAGCACGATAGAGCTTCCTGCCTGCCTCTACTACCGTGATGTCGTGAAAAAAGGGTGGGCATGGGAATACACCGGCGGTGCCACAGTCTCCCGACTGCGATAAATATGTATGTTGGTGTATCGCTTAGGCCTAAAACGAATTTGTGAGGAAATTCTCATCTCCATGCGCTCTACTACTGGAGCCCCGTGCCACACCTTTGACGAACGTTGTAGAAGCGGTGTTCGAGCATGTATTCACAATGGGGTGCATTCACAATCGAATGCGCTTTCCGAGAAAAACAATCATTGATCGTCAAGTATGTTTTTTGTTTTTTTTTATCTCACTTTTACTTTCCAGCTTCTGGACAAGCCGTGGTCACAGATGTCGTCCCTTCTCCCCCCCGATACGTGCCTTCATTATTATCGCGCAGAGGGTTCAGCATTCCCAACGCTCGTCGATTTTCATCGAATTTTGCTATCTCACTCTCTCGCGCTTTCCGCAAGTCAACGGGTTTGCACAAGAAAAAGTCTCTATGAGTACGAGTATGCACTCGGGGGGGCTCGAACTAGCGAAATCGACCTTACTGGTTATGAGGTTAACCCACTAGATCATCGGGGACGCCGACTAACATGTAACCTACCGTGTATACCTGGAGGCCCCGTGACGTCCTGGCATTAAAATAAACCCAGATATCTCGTACCATACCTGGTAATGGCCGAGGCAATGGTATAGTTCGTAACGAAGACTCAGTTGCGCTCGAGAAGATTCAACGTTTTGTGGGTCACACACTTGCTGGGTGCGAATGCAAGAGTTCGTGCTGTTGCCAGTTCAAGGCATTAAGCCCGATGCGTGCTACCAAAATATGTAGCAAATTGTTTGTCCGAAATGTTTTCTGAATGGCAGGGCTCCTTAACCAAACCTCGTCGGACCTTGATTCAATTTTTGGAAATGTATTTCTCTGCACACATACCTAGGCCATGGGATTGTTCATCGGAGATCCCTAGTATTTTTCCCCGAATCAGTTTTTGCGTTAGGTATGGAACTCCTTGAGTAAAGTGCCTAATAGTAAGAATGTTGCACCTCTACCGTAGAAGGCGACGCCCAGTAACCATGCCGAAACCTGCTCTCTTCCGTTGTGAACAGCGACGGCGTGTACATGACGAAGGAGGACTACGACTTCTACATGGACAGTGACTGCAGCACGGGGGAGCACTTGTTGACGCGCGTCAGCCTCCACGACACTATCGTCGATTACGCGAACATCTTTGCAGGCGGTAAGACAAGTGGTTTCCGTTGTCATTTCACATCGTTGGTGGGTGAGCCTCGTAATCGGTTCAGGCGTAGTCCGAGTCTGATCCACAACGTTAATGACTACAGCAAGAGGAATAGTGGTGGAAAAAGGGGGGCCAATGCTAAGTGGAAATCGCGTTTGCAAGACGTAGGAATGCCAACACCATACAACCTCGAATCAAGCCTAGACGTTCTGGGTGGCAACCCCGCCAATCACACCGCCCCTATCACGGTGGTAAGTACACTATAGCGCCCCAGCTGCCTTTATTATGGGCAGATTAATATTAGAACACTTTATATGCTATCCACCTAGACCCTTGGCCGCCGTCAGTTCACCCACTATCGGTGTAAACTCCGCCCGAAGCTATACATGATATCCAGTTTTGTGGCCATTGCAGTTAGACACAGCAAGTATGTCGCACCTGGCTGTGCGCAGCCACAGCCTTGAATTAGGCAGAACTCCAACCGTCACCACTTCAAACGACGCAAGAGATCTCGGCACGGACGTTGCGGTCGAGGTCGAGTCCCGACTCGCACTTTTGAATTCGAGGGCATGTTTAGTTTTCTCTGACATTGATACGTTTCTGCTACACCACATACACATTAATCAGCCTGCCTCGGTGTGCTCGTACACATCCCTGCAACACGGCGTGTGATTTTCGCAGGAGCTGCCCTGGGCCTTGGAGGCACATTTTCGGTAAGAATGTTACTACTGTACGTTGAATTCGCGGACTACGAAGTCGGAATTTCCCGTTATCCGCCTTGTTGCGGTTGGCACTGTACATTCGTCTATGGACGGTCGGTCGAGAGCGGGGATCCAGTTTATGTTTGTTGTAGCTGATTATAAGGATTCTTCGTGCAGGCAGCAAGAACGCTCGCGCAGACCACCTGTCGTCAACGCGAACAGTGTCGTTCGTTCTATTTCATCCGGTTGGCGGATTTCAGGCACGTCGCCGCCTTCGTTCCAGAACTTAACCGTAATCGTAAACCGTTGCGATTGTTTTTTACTCTTACCTAAGTTCGCCCGGGGGTGGTACCAGTCTAGACGATAACGAAACCCTCAACAAGCCATGGTTTGATTGCGCTGCGCAACCCATCAACTCGCTAGATCATAGGACCGCCAGGAACATGTGTTCGCCGGCTTGGGTCGGTGTTATATGCGTGAGATTGGGCTGGTGGTCCACCGTTCTCATCTCTACGCTGGTAACGTTGCACTGCAACATGCGTACGCTCTCCGGCGCTGTGAAATGTATTGAAACATGTATATATTCGGCTGGATCCCTCTCTGAAGGAGCAACATGGCAAGCTTTTTTACTTGGTGAAGTGGCGCGCTGCAGCTAGTTTGCTGAACGTCGATCGTTACAACTGCGAGCGTGCTTCTTCCATCCTTATTGAAGATAGCCGTATTCCCAGCCCAAAGGGAAAATATACAGAGCAGCCCCTCCATATATCAAGGCGACCCCGCCCTTAGCTACACGCTGCATTCATAAACCACCGGTAAAACCAGAATCGTAATCGGCACAACGCCTTTGCTTAGGTGCCAGTGGACTCGGACGGAAAGCAACTGGGATTCGACATCATCGCCGTACGCATGCTGGACACGCTTGAGAGCATGGTGAGCTTGCAGCATCGTCTCGGCGAGCTTGCAAGGCAGCAGATAAAGTGCAGTTGTATTGCGTAACAGGGTTTCGATTTCGTGTGAGGCCTGGTTGTGGGAAATTCAGTTGTGAACGGCGATTCAAGGCGCTCATCTAGGAAACGTTCGCTGGTTGCTGTCGATCAGAAATAGCCACCGGCGTGTCCTTACCCCGTTGGAACTCGACACGGTGTTTTGGGGCAAAGCTACTTGCAACCTGGGTCGGACGATTTGTGCACAGTCGTTAAAACTACGAAATGCGGCATGATATGTTTGCCTACACTACCTAGCACTCTCTACCGTTGCCGACACGACGAACCCTCTCTCAGCCTGTCTCCATAGCATTTCCCGCACCCACATCCCCCCTCCTGCGCGGTGACACGAATACCCCCGTCGTGGAAATGCCTACTTTTACAGGGTGCAACGCTGTACTACAGGCACCAGGTGTACGGCACGGGACCTAACCCTAAGAGGGACAAGCATGCAGTCATCCAAGTCACCGACCTGGAAAGCGGCGAACAGTTCAAGTTGGACACCGAGCACGCCGTACTCAACGTCCCTACCGAGGCTAGTGCTGACGCTAGAGTGTTCTTGCAACGGCGTGTGACGACAATCGGAAGGGCAAGAGGCAGGGGGGGGCGAAGGCGGGGTGCGGTTGGCAATGCGATGCTAGCGTTGCCTTTTCTGTACGCTGCTGAAGCTGAGCGCTTGGCATTCCTGTTCACTTTCGGGGTTTTCGGGTGTTGTTGCATTTAGTCTCCTTGTTGGTATTTCTCAATGCGCGCCGCTGACTGCTTGGTGCCCTCGGCCAACAGATGACGGTTCTATCTTCGGTTCTTGTTGTTTGCTTGTTCGTGTATCTGTGCGTATGCTCGTTGTTCTGGTCGTGGGTTTACCGCCGTCACGACGTCAGTTCATACTGGAAGTGCTTGGCGACGGTGTCATAGAGACCTACGGGCGAGACGACCTATATGACGTGTTTCTGGCATCCAAGCTGGTTACCCTTGTCAAAGCATGTGAGTGGGATGCGATGTCTGTTACGCAGAACGCAAATCCCGGTGGTACCACACACACCCTGCTTTGCCGGGTTGAGCTGAAAGGGAGGCCCTTATCGACTCGCGTACATTAACCACGACTCGCTGGTGGTGAATAAAACACGCGTCTCTTCGGTAAGCGCAACGCTTTAGTTGCCTGCCTATCTGATGGCCACGGCTACCCGCGTAAATATTGACTACCTGGTATACGTTTGACGTACTACTGGTAGGCGACATGGCACCCGTATGTTTCCGGCAGCGATTGGCAAAATATGTATCCTTCCCCTTTGTCTCCCTCGTGAGGGAGTGCAGCTCCCACACCTATAGTAGAAGCCACGGTGAACAAAAAATTTGCGTTTTGCCCTTGCTGTACAAGTAATGTGCACTGACATGGCCGTATCGCACTGCACTCTGGTCAGACCCCTACTACGAGGACGCCTGGTGGGCGAAGTTGGGCTACCTCTCCGGAAGAATGAAGACAACGCAGCACAGCTATCACACCAGGTACAATTGTGGTAGCGGAATGAGTAGTCCGCGGCCGCGTCGATACCGCATTCGGTGTTTATTTGCGTTTTAGCTCTGGGGTCGAGTTCGCAACTCTGTTGACCCTCCTTGTTTCGCAACGAAGCGAAACGCTAGTGAAGCCAGGGTGTAATCGTGCAATCGCATTAATTGCGCTCCCTATGCGTTTCCTTACGTGCGTACTCATTTATCGTTGACGACAACGCCGACCGGAGTGCTTGAAGAGATGGCACGTGCTTTTCTTGGGGTATATTTACTAAGTAGCACGTGCCCCCTTTGGTTGGTGCCCCGGAGAGAACCTAGGCTAGATTTGAGTCGGTTGAGACATTGACGCGACCGCGCACCCGGTCTAAAGTGGAGACGCCCCTCGGTCGCCGTTCGTACTTCTTCGAACGGCAGAACGAGAGTCGGCGCCTCTTTCCGACGGGCGAGAATTGCGGTTTATTGGTATGAGCCATGGTTGCTGTAACCATTTTCTAATGCTTGATGCCTCACGCTGGGCACGGAACACATAGCCGGAGCAGTACGCCAGCCGCAAGCTGCGGCAGGGGGTTGGTCCAGAGCGAACCCGTGATTGAATTGCTACAGTCTTAAATGGCAACCGCACTGTGATATCCCGCTCGTATTGTACAGCCCGTGACCTGAACAATGTGGAAACTTGCGGGACAGCTTAACTTCCTGCGCAAAGGTGAGATTAAGGTCTCTCCACTTCCAAGGAAGGCTGGTTCTCGTCCTTGCGTAAGTCTTTCACGCTACCTTCAGTTGGCTGGGCTTGCCCGGCCCCTAAAATGAGATTCGGTTCATCCCGTATTGTGAACGCGGAAACGATCGTCCAACTCGCTTTCTCGGTTTCGGTCTTGAAGGTACCACGACGGCTATTCCTACTGCACAGACGACAATTTCACGAACTGCAGCGGCGTTCTCCTCGGCTCATACGCCCAGGTGAGTCCCCCCAACTATGCTGCAGCTATTGGGAGGTTCTTTTAAAATGACGATGGCGAGCCCACATATATTGGAATCTATCCATCGACTAGACAGACGGGAGGCGGATGCTACGGTGACCATGATAGACGATTGTCCCTGGATATTTAACGTACAGCACGCAGATAAATTCGTCTCAAGAGGTATATTCTCAGCCTAATATGGTACGTGTCAGTTGTGCTTAGCACCGTGTCAAGTGTACGACAGCGGCGTTAGGCAATCGGGATTCCCTACTCCCACGCTTGCCTTGCTCGGTTGGGATAGTTCGACCTATCGAAACGTGTATGTTACGGGAAGCGTCCCAACGCGCATCACGATTTTGTACACCTGTGTATTGTCCTATTTTACCCGTGAGACATGGTGATAAAGCATGCAATTTCCTT
>JAYJMJ010133763.1:0-17761 GCA_036873875.1 Laminaria ephemera | reverse complement strand
CTTATAAGTACCCTTTCCACTTGTAATAGAACCAGCCTATATACTCATGAGCCGCCATTGTTGTTAGGTTCAACCCTGGTGCAGACGGAATTATTGCCATCATCAGTGTACCGGCATTCAAAGCCACTCTATAATCAGTCGGTGCTGCAATAATATTAAATTCTGTGGCCAGATTGGACTTCTCGGCAACGGCGATAGCCCTGGACATGTGAGCTGCCGATGTCACGATCAATATATTCCTCTCCTCCATTGCTGATAACAAAGGCTCAGAAAATGTGATGTTTTCAAATGTATTCACACTTTGAAATTCACCAAGCAACGCATGACTCGGTATTCCGATTTTTTCTAGTAACTCAATACTGTACTCACCCTCACTCAATACATCAGCGCTCGGATAAGTAGAACCACCGGTTACCATTATCGCTTGAACTTTTCCGCTCTTGTATAAGTCAGCCGCATAAATTAATCTGTCAGCTGCGTGCGTTAGTTCATAGCTAACCCGAGGTGATACAGGCATATCAATACCACCGCTAAGCACCAATGCAACGCTTTTTTCGGGAATTTGGTTTAAGTTTACTACTGGGTATTTCCCCTCCAACCCAGCCATAAGGGCCCGGCCAACAAACGGCATACATGAAATAGTTAAGAACAGCACGCCCAACAAACCAATGCGTACAATTCTCGGTCGATGCAAAACGACTCCAACGCAACCGACCAATAACAAAAACAACACAATCGGTAACGGTTGGACTAGGCCTTTTATAAGCACAGCCTCTATTGACCAATCAAAACACTTTTAGATTTACTTGGCCTACTCATCGAAAATCCTAAGCGATTCCACGTGTAATAGGAATGCAAAAAGAAGTTTCCAACCGCTGCGAACAATACGCCAGCGAGATACACCAGATACACAGTAAGAATTTGGTTCTTCATCGCTGGAAAGTGAATGAGTAATGTTTGAACCACTGAAAGCTGAACGACTAATCCGTACAAGCAGACTATTTGATAGAGACCAAGACCAACAAAAAAGTCTTTACCTCTAAACGTCATGGGTGTAAACGTAAAGAAGTTATTTGCCGTGTAAGTCCACAAGATTGAAAGCTCAACTCCAATGACCACTGACAGTGGTATACCGAACCCCATCCCTTGGGCAATAGCAAAACCAATAAAATTTACTAGCGAACCACTGAATCCAACTATCGCAAATTTAACGAATTGGTTGGGTACTAGCCAACCAAAACGTAAATCGATCAAAGCCAACAAGTACTCAATGGCAACTGTGGCATTAAGCTTAGTGTCTCCGTGGATTCTATTCCCAAAGGTATAGCCTACTTCACATACACGTGGTTTTTCACCTCGGGCTAAAAATTCAAGGAGTATTTTAAAACCAGACGGATTAACCTTGTCTATAGTGGCTAAAAAGTACTCTCGTGATAACGCAAAAAAACCACTCATTGGATCACTGACGAGTGTACCCAACGATATGTTCGCCAACCACCGAGCACCAAGACTGACTATTTTCCGTTTTGCAGACCAGCTTCCATAACTCCCACCCGGAGCCTCTCTGCTACCGACACAAACATCGTACTGTCCACTATTAATCTTTGCGGCAATCTCTGGCAGAATAGATTCATCATGTTGAAGATCTGCATCCATAACCGCTAAAGCCGAACCATTAGCTTCGAGAAGGCCCGTTGTTACAGCACTGGATAAGCCTTTTACACCTAGCCTTCTGATCACGTTAATTCGAGAATTTCGCGCACCGTACTGCTCTACAACCTGCCAGGTTAAATCTGGACTATCGTCATCAACAACGATGACCTCATAGTTAATATTGGCAAGTGTAGTTTCAATACGATCAAGCAATAGCGGGATATTTTCGCTTTCGTTGTACGTAGGTATCACTACCGTCAATTCAATATCTGCTTTGCTTTTGAGCGCCCTTTCCATAGTATCCATTACAGCGCTAGACACTTTTTACTTGAAGTGACTCGAGTAGGCGGTCTGCCATTCGATAGCCATCACGCACGGCGTAATTGGTCCCACGGTCCATCGGATAGATTTGAGAGAAATTACACAGCAATACACCTTCACAAGGAGTTTCATACTCAACAATCTTATTTTCAAAGCCGACATCGACAATGTGTTGTGCGTTCTTAAATCGAAAAGCCTTACTTTCTAATACGCTGCTACGATCAAATTCTGGAAACATACCACCCAACGCTGTGAACCACTTGTCTGTAAGCTCTTCGTTGGAGTAATGCATATAGGGGTGCTCAGCTGGCACATAGTCACCAATGTAATAGACGTGCTTTCCATCAAAACGCTCTGTGCCAATTAAACTAGTAAGGCTCAAGAAAACAACAAACGGCGAATTTGGTGTATTGATGTTATGCCAATAGTAGGGGCTAATCGGCTTATCAGTTGCAAAGAGTAGAATTGCCGCATCCAGGTAATCGATGCTTCGAAGTTTATTGAAGTACTCGGGATTCGTTTCGTGATAGTCCGACAACAGCTTATCTGCAACGCCACAAGGCGTTGTCAACAACACCTTGTCAAATTCTTCTTCACCAGACCCAGTGTCTACCATTACTTTTGCACTACCCGGTACTGCACGCAGTCTTTTGACTGGAGTCGATAAACGTATTTCCCCACCATTACTGTTAATGCGTTCTAGCAATTCGTCGACAACCGTAACGAACCCACCGTCGACATAACCCAACGCCTCGCCTTTTAAATCACTGTCGCGACTTTCTACTCGCTGCTTAATACGTCCCCAGAGCCAGCACATGGTGACTTTGTCATAATAACGATCAAACTTACCGCGTAACAATGGCTCCCAGATAACGTCCGTAACCTGTTTACCTGCGTAACGTGTCAACCATTCCATAGCACTAAGAGTGGTGAGCTTTTCCCAGTTCTTTACTCTCTGCAAATACAACACAGATAAGCCTGCTCGAATACGATTTACAAACGACAGCGGTTTGAATCTAATCAAGTCGATGGGATTCTCCATTGGATAGAGAGTATCGCCATAGTAGGTGGATACAGACGACTTGTGATAGGTGAGTTTTTCTGTGAGCTCGAGATCACTCAACATACGAAGCATATATTCGTCTGTTTTGTAAAGAAAATGATAGGCCTTTTCCACTGGTTGGCCCAGCAATTCACAACCGCTTGCTAAACCACCAACAACGTCACCAGCTTCGAGTACAGTTACTTGTACACCTTGCTCTGCAAGTCGATAAGCGGCTGTTAACCCGGTAAAACCACCACCCACAATGGCAACGCGTGAACCCGAAAAAGTGCTTGGCATGTCAACCTCGAAAAGAAATTTTGGGAATTAAAATAAAAGAAAAACGCCTCGACAATTATAGCAAAAAATACAGTGCGATCGCCGTAGTTACCGCAGCACAGCACTCATTTTGGCCGAAGCGTCACGCATCATAAATGATGCCATTCACGCGGAACATGGATCCGTTGGCAAAACGCCTCTTTTGAGTTAAATGGTCACTAACCTTGTGCTGTACCAAGTGCGACGTATCTGTGACGGATGCATCAATATTTTCCTTAAATGAGAAATTACATCAACAGCTTGCGCCAGCCAGAACACTAGTTTATTGATTCGTATTACACTTACCACTAGCTAATTTGCGCTATTCATTGATTGCAGGTTTCTCAGTAAGTATCAAAAACTTCTACTAACAAACCGGCGAACAATAGGTCCTAAATTCTGGAATTAGGTATGAAACAGTTGTTAAAAAAAATAAGCTCATCAAAGGTGGGATTCTTACTTAAGCGCTTGGTGGGCTTTGTCGAATTTTTCATTATGAGTTATTACCATGACGAAAAAACGATTAAATTTCTAAAAACAGCTGCAAACGAAGATAGTCCGTTTTTGCTTAATCCGTCTGAGCTTTACAACATATATGCATTTGCGAAGCTACAAAACTCGATTCCAGGCCACTATGCGGAAGTAGGTGTTTACAAAGGTGCCACGGCTAAAGCCATTTGTGAGCAAAAAAATGCCGATAAGAAACTCTATTTATTTGACACATTCGCCGGTTTACCCGACGTCGATGACATTGACCGAGAAATGTTTGCAGACGCTATGTACGATGCCACTATGGAGCAAGTGCAAGCTAAGCTAAGCAGTTATAGCAATGTTGAACTTCACAAAGGCTATTTCCCAGCAGATACCTCACATGTTATAGAGAATGAGCAGTTTGCGTTCGTCCATTTAGACGTAGATTTGTACAAAAGCACTCGTGAGGCGTTGGATTTTTTCTACCCAAGGCTCAGCCCCTCTGCCGTTCTAATTTCACATGATTATCACGCAGCTGGAGTCAGGAAGGCCTTTGATGAGTTTCAGGCTGAAACTGGCGCTGAAGTACTACAGTTAGCTACCTCACAGTGTATTGTCTTGAAACGATAAGCCAGCGGCACGCAGGCATACCGAATAACAAGGATAAAGAGCCTGAGGCTCGGCACATCAATCTTTAAATGAAATTCTGGAATTTAACAAATATTGGAATATGAAGACAATTGGTAGGGATACGAATTTCCCAATGGTACCGCTAAACCCGGTATAGGTTTCCACTAGCCAAATGACAAAAGCACCCAGTAAGTAACCTAGAAATACAATAACTGCAAACGATATAAGCCGGTGCAACAGCTTGTCGGTCTTTTTAAAATTAAACCAAGCGTTACACACAAAGCTGTAGACCGCAGATACTGGTATCGAGATGGAATGCGCTAGTAAAGCGCTCGTCCCAATCCACACATTGAAGACCAGAAACAGCCCTACATCAATCGCCGATGCGATCCCGCCAATAATCACGTACATGATCAGACGATTCTGGAGTATGGTTTGCTTCCAGCTAATTAATGATCGTTTATCGACGTTCAAGATAGTAGTAGCCAAAAACCACGCAATATACACTGTGAACGCCGAACTTACTACGGCTCATCGCTCATTTTAATCAATGCGTCACGATCACAAATAGAACAACTCATGTATCACCTGAATAGGTGGCGAAAACCTGATATTTGAAGAACTTACCGTATCGAGTATTTGCAGTACAAATACAAACATAGACACGGCGAGCTCTTAACTCTACTTCAGCGGTATTATTACCGGAAATAGTGCCTACCCCTATAACAGGAATATTTAGAAACACAGCGGCAATAGCTAATGAGCTAATGAGCTAATGAGCTAATGAGGCGATTTAGGAGAACAGATATAACATGCCGGTCGGCACTGGCTTAGTAACTCCGGGTATTACCAGCAGGATAGACAGAAAAACCCAAACACTTCCCCATACAGATAAAAATCGCCCAATGCTCGACTGCCTACGAAATAACCGAAGCAAAATGACAATCAATAGAGTCAAAACTAACGCGACTGCGCAAGTTACAGCGGCTCTTCCAACAAAGATGATAAGTGAAAAATTCACAGAGTGCTCTGCGTAAGGTATTGCGTTGAAAGCCGACGCGAACAACGCCACTCCGAACACTAGCACGACCCACCAAAATCTAGGTATAGAAGCCATAGCCAGATCAACCTTTGCCTTTACTGGCTAATAAGCCACTAAGCCGCAGCGCCATCGCCACAATGCTGAGGGTCGGGTTAGCGTACCCTCCGGTGGGGAAAACGGACGAACCTGCAACATAGAAATTGTCGAGTCCAAATACCTTACAGTCTCGGTCAACTACTCCATGAGTAGCACTATCAGCCATACGGGTGGTACCCATATGATGGTGACCGCCACGAGCATCATCTGACCAGACGCCAGCATCGTCTGCTAGCCAATCATAAAGCTGCATTCTCCCATTGCCCGTCCGTGCAAGTTCTGCGGCAACAGCCAACATCGTCTCACGCACCGTGTCATAGTCTTGCCGGGATAGATTCCAATCCATAACGGCTTTTTGTTTGCCTAGAATATCCCGTTCATTAGACAACCGAACTCTGCTATTCCTATTTGGAACTTGTTCCGCTATGGAAATCACCTCCACTGTACCGTCTGCCCGCGTTATCGGTTTCATCGGCTTTTTAAGTACGCTCAGTGCTATGACAGAGATAATAAGATCAATATCTGCAACGGCAGATCTCATTTTACCCACAAGGTTTTCTGGAATTTTCCCACGCTTTAATTGGTTCACTGTTGCCAGTAGAGCACTCCACCCGCTAGGGCCGGAAGTCATTGGCTGGGCTCTAAAATAAGCCCCACAATTTCCAATCTTTTTTTCTTTCTGAAGTGAGTCTGAAGGGCAAAATGTTCCGCCACCCATCAACCCACCATCAATTCTAAATTGTTTAAATTTGGTGAAAAACCTCAAATCAGCATCATGAATAGTTGCACACTCAGCTTCTATGTGTTCCATGAAATAACGACCGACAAGGTCGTTACTGTTGCCGATACCTTCAGGTATTTGATTATTTGAGTTGAGCAATATGCGGGCGTTCTCGATTCCACCACAAGCCAGTACGTAGGTGTCGCAAGTTACCGTGAATGTTTTCGTTTTATCCAGCGTTGAAACATCGACGCTCTTTATTGAGTCAAAATTGTCAACCAAAGCGATATCAACCACATTGGCATGCAGATAAACGTCTATCGATTGACTGCTTTCCAAAGCGGACTTAAAGCTGGACCCAAACCGCAAAGGTGGTTTGCTGAACTGCCAAAGACGAGATACGACTGAAGCATCGTCCAGCAAAGAAAGCTCCGGAAACATTTCGTTCATGTCGAAAGAATCATACAGAGGCGGTCCGAGTTCTAAAAGCTCATTGGCCTGCGCGTAATACGTTGACAGCTCATCGAATTCAATTGGCCAACCACTTTGTTCAACCCAATCCCGTTTGGCAAAATCTATTTCATTTAACGGAGCACACCAACCTGCCCAATGCCCCGTTGTTCCACCCAATTGACGCAGTCTTGTTATATGGAGTGGAAAATAATCGCGGCCGGCATTTTCTCCAATGTATAAATTCTGGGTATCTAACTCATAACCCGCACCACCACTCTCCAGCAAACAAACCGACAATGCAGGATTGGCCTTAGTAAGCTCCAGAGCCAACGATATACCGGCGGGACCTGCTCCCACGATACAAATATCAGCGGTTATGTTTTTTTCGACGTCGGTACTTTGAAGGTCAATTATCATGGCTTAGGACACTGCAACCATTAGGTTTATCACATCAGCCTCGGTGTTGGACAGAACCCATCCGTCTAGAAGACAGATATGTTTGCGCTTGAAATCCATAGATGACTGCGCCTGTATTGAATAAGAAAAACGGCGGAAAGCTAAATTTTTCTTCTCCCGTGACCGTCCAGCTACTCGAAGCGGCGCAATGTATTCTTCCATATCTAGAATATCCATCGCAGATCGATCGTGACTATCACCCAGTTCACGTTTGTGCGATGTCCGTTTTATTCTTTGTTCAGCAATGCGCCTAATGCGCGAGCCTTTTGGGAATGCGTTAAACAGCAGTGAGCGCACTAAGTCGGAATCGGACTGTGCAAATGTCGACGCTGCGATGCGATTGTTCGCCTGACTTGAATTTAGCTGTGGGGCAAGGATACCTGCGCGGGAAATTGATGCATTTTTGAGAATCAGTACAAACAGTCCCAACTTTAAAACTTGACGTCTGCGCATTCTCTTGTCACTCAATCTTTACTGTCATTTTGTTAGTATTCTCCGCTGTCAAAATTTTAACATAGCGATTCATCAACATCGCAGCGGCCGTTGCAAACATGAATCAGTTCGCATTCCTAAGCGGCTTAGAAATACCGAGTTTGTAATTACGAAGTGGAATGGCAGCTCTACCCACTTCTATCAAATACCAACAGTTTATGTTACCAAACCAGTAATATGGTCAAATCCTACAACCACTCCTTCTCTAGCAAAGTATACCCATGTGTGGAATAACCGGTTTCTGGCTAGCATCACCAGCTGATCATTCGGCCGAATCAATACGGGCAATGACCAGTGCGCTAAAACACCGTGGCCCCGATTCTCACGGTACTTGGCAGGACGAAAAATCCGTTGTTTGCTTTGGGCATCGCAGGCTGGCAATTCAGGACTTATCAGCCGCTGGTGGCCAACCAATGAAGTCGCTTTCCGGCCGGTTCACATTAGTTTATAACGGCGAGATCTATAACAATTCAGAACTTCGCCAAGCGCTGGATGGCTCTAACCTCAATATCGCCTGGCAAGGCACCTCAGACACAGAAACGCTTTTGGTGGCAATTGAGCAATGGGGCCTTCCCGAAACCCTAAAACAGATTAACGGCATGTTTGCCCTAGCCCTATGGGATGAAAAACGAAAACGGCTATCTCTAGCCAGAGACAGATTAGGCGAAAAGCCGCTGTATTTTGGCGAATACCAAGGTGCACTATTATTTGGTTCACAGCTACAGGCATTACGTCAGTTCCCGGGTTTTAACCCACAAATAGACAGAGACTCTGTCGCCAGCTATCTCGCCTGTTCTAACGTGCCCGCCCCTCGCAGCATTTATATGGGTATTCGTAAACTACCTGCAGGGTGTTGGATCGAGTTTTCAGCCCCTCACATGTCTGCAGCGAATTCACATCGTTACTGGGACCTTGCAGCTCTCACACGAGACACGAAAAAAACCATCACACAGGCACCTGAAGCCATCGCTCTTCTCGCAGCTCAAACGGAACAAAGCGTTACCTCAAGAATGGTATCGGATGTGCCACTCGGTGCTTTTCTGTCTGGCGGCTATGATTCATCTCTTGTCGCTGCCCTCATGCAAAAAAACTCATCGCACCCAGTGAAAACATTCACCATCGGATTCCACGAGTCGGACTACGATGAAGCTCATCATGCACGCGCTGTGGCCGAACATTTAGGCACTGACCATCATGAACTTTACGTGGAAGAACAGCACGCTCTCGATCTTGTACCTCACTTGAGCGACTGGTGGGATGAGCCGTTTTCTGATTCATCGCAAATACCAACCCTGTTACTCGCCCGTCTAACCAGACAACATGTGACAGTGAGTTTATCTGGTGATGGTGGCGATGAACTATTCGGTGGCTACGAACGATACACGGAAGCCTTGGCTCGTTGGCAACGAATAAACCGGCTGCCTGAATTTGCCCAAAAAGCCATCGGGCACTCGTTGCAGTTCGGCAGCAATTCGATCACGCAATGTTTACAGAACAGACCAGCCTATAGAGATTCGCGGCTGGCACCCTTAGTACGAAGTGTGGGAACAGCCGGTAGCACAATAGCCAAAGCAAATTTTATAGACACCTACCTTCACAGTGCGCGGAATTGGAAGCAACCGCATAAACTGGTATTAGGAGTCACCGAATACAATGACCCAGTAGATAGAGCAGTATTAGAGGCTGTGGATGGACCTCTTTCGCAGATGATGCTTTGCGATGCGCTAAGTTATTTGCCCGAAACCATCATGACCAAAGTTGATCGCGCAACGATGGCCGTTGGCTTAGAGGCCAGGGCCCCACTACTAGATCATCGGTTGGTTGAACTTGCACTGAAAATGGACGACTCACTAAAAATGAGGCACAACACAGGAAAATGGATTTTAAGAGAATTAACCCACGAACTATTACCAGCACCTTTAATGGAACGACCCAAAATGGGATTTGGTGTTCCAATAGAGCATTGGCTACTCGGCTCTCTAAAAGAATGGGCTGAAGACCTACTCGCTGAAGACCTATTAAAGCGTCAAGGTATTTTTTACCCAGCGCCTATAAGAACCATGTGGCGGGAGTTTCAAGCAGGTCAATGGAAATGGCATTATTACCTGTGGGATGTGCTGATGTTTCAACAGTGGATGCAAACGCATCATTCCGACTGATTGTTATTACAACTGCATAGCTGTTTGTATTAATTCAATGGTATAACGATATCGACAAACAGCAGCTCGATGCGAACAATAGACTGCCAACTGCATGCGAACGACACTCTCAAATACTGTCTTTACACTTAACGCGATATGACGAGCTTGAAATACCAGCCCCGTAAACAATCACGCTTCAATCAAAGGCTTACCAATTTTTGCCGTATAAATAACTGCTGTGCATAGCTGGATCACCTGTGAGCACGCACACACTATGAAATTAAGTTACACAATGAACCGCCGCTAGTTTTACTGATCAATGTGTTTTCCAATGGACGAACGGAAGACAAAAGATCTGCAAACAAAATCAATCAAACGGATCTTGACCATAACAGGCGGTACTTCTATGGAAACAAATACTCATTGGCATTTAAGCTGCATTCTTGCAACTATTACGTTTTTTATTTCCGCATGCGGAAGCGATAGATCCAGCGACGAAGTTACAAGCAATAACGCACACTCTACTCTTTTAATTGGCAGGCTGGTGGACAGTCCAGTTGCCGGAATTAATTATAAAACTGAATCACAGTCAGGAACCACTGGGGACAACGGAGAGTTCAATTACTATGCTGGAGAAACCATTACGTTTTCAGTCGGCAATATTGATTTACCCAGTGCAACTGCAGAACAAATTCTCACTCCACTAGATTTGGCCGGCAGCGATAACATAACAAACGATGCCGTTGTTAGTATTGCCCAACTACTGCAAACATTAGACGCGGATTTCAACCCCGACAATGGAATTTTGCTTGACGCCACCTCCCACGAGGTAGCCACCCTTAGTAGTACTGTCGATTTTAACGATACCAACTTCGACCAACAACCTGCGGTCCAAGAACTACTGACAAGCAATACCCGCAGCGGAAACATACTGGCTGACGCAGATGCGGCGGCGAATCATGTCACACAAACATTGCTCGAATTGGAAGACGTTGTTAGTACAGCACCAACACTGACATTGACCGGCGACGATGTGTTCTATCTTGCTTACGTTGGTTCAGCTTATAAGGGCGATACGCTAGCATTCTCACGGAAACACTACACGCTGAATCTCGATGGTCAGCAAACGGGTGGTAAATACGACGCAAGCGAACCCATAGTTCACTATTGGAATCAGAAAGACCGGCGGCACCAGTTTTCCTACATTCAAGAACAAAACGGCGAATCGCTAATGACATGCTGGAGCTCAGTTCCTAAGCATGCCCATGAATGTAGCGATTCCAGCACGCAAATAATTCTGTTTAATACTGAAGACGCGGCTGCAGCCTATTTTACAATCGAGGAGCCAGCAGCTGCGAATCTTGCACCTGCCCCAGAACCGATTCCCGAGACTGTTCCTGAAACGATTCCAGTGCCCACCTTAGAACCCGCTCTTGAGCCTGCTCCGGAACCTAAACCTGAGCCTGCTCCGGAACCTAAACCTGAGCCTGCTCCGGAACCTAAACCTGAGCCCGCTCCGGAACCTAAACCTGAGCCTGCTCCGGAACCTATACCTGAGCCTGCTCCGGAACCTATACCTGAGCCCGCCCCGGAACCTATACCTGAGCCCGCTCCGGAACCAAACCCCGAGCCTGCTCCGGAACCTAAACCCGAGCCCACTCCGGAACCTACTCCCGAGCCCACTCCGGAACCTACTCCCGAGCCTACTCCCGAGCCTACTCCCGAGCCTACTCCGGAGCCTACTCCGGAACCTACTCCGGAACCTACTCCGGAACCTACTCCCGAGCCTACTCCGGAACCTACTCCCGAGCCTACTCCCGAGCCTACTCCCGAGCCTACTCCCGAGCCTACTCCCGAGCCCACTCCGGAACCAGATATAACCGAAGTGGACCCAGCTCAAACTGGTTGCGATGCATTAGCATCTGAATTTCAAGCGGCGATGCTAAAAGCAACAAACGATGCGAGAGCAGAACCACGCTTTTGTGGTACTGATTTATACCAGGCAAACGCACCACTGGTTTGGAACAATGCTTTAGCGACTGCAGCCGCATCTCATTCAGCGGACATGGCAACAAACAATTACTACAGTCATACTGGTTCGGATGGTTTAAAAGCGGTTGACAGAGTATCGGCGACTGGATACAGCTATGCGCTTCTGGCTGAGAACCTGTTTGTTGAAGCGCAAGATGTTCAACGAGCAGTAGATGCTTGGGTGGCCAGTGAATGGCACTGTAAATCTTTAATGCACGGCGCCATGGTAGATATGGGTGCTTCGTGTGTTAGCTCTGCTGGATCTGATTATTCCGCTTACTGGACAGTGGTTTACGGTCGGCCATTAGAATAGATCAAGCTGACAACATACGACTACCCTTCGCCTGCTGGCGAAGGGTTTTAATCACTGCACAACGCGTTGGAATATCCGAGTGTATTCCAGCTCCATCGGGCGCAGTGCTTTAGTTGAACCGTTGTAGTCGTTTGTGAAGGCTCCAAAATACAATGAGCCAGTGGACAAAGAGTAGATATTATATTCTGCTCTATAAAAACTTGTTTGTTGTGACTTGCCTATACCAGACACAATTCCAGTAACAGGTGCACCGTTTAAACTGGTCATAGCCGCTTCAATTAAAAATTCTCCCCATATAGTTTCAATATTTGATATGGGCTGCGTGCAACCAGAATCGGTAAAGCTTTCAATTACAGTACTAAATTCTTTCCCTGAAAAACTAGTGCTAACAATACTATAGTAGGTGGAATTACCCTGGACCTCGAGGCTGCATAACTTAACCCAACGGCCTTCTAATTCAGTTGGTGACCCGTCACCGAAGTCAATACCAGCATCAATTTCACTGAGATCAACTAAGGCTATAGGGTCTGAACTAGATCCACCACCACAGGCAACAACAGTAAAAAGTAGAAGAAGGCTTGTAGCTAACGCTTTTCCATCCATGATAATTTCCTTGACGCAAGCGTTTTTAGACGCGTGCTATTTCTTATGACAATTTCTCGGTATTCACTCTTTGCATTTAAAAATAATATTTAAAAATCGTGTGTGCTGAAAGCAATAAAGCCGCGAATATAACTATCCGCGGCTTTATGCTTCTTAACTACTTCATTTTCGGATTTACACTATAGAGAATTAGTACAAGTCTCAGCGTGGAAAATGATGTAGTCACCTTCTTCAAGGCCATCAATTACAACCGTATAAGACCCATCAGCATTTACAGTCCAAACTACTTTATTACTGTTGAATCTACCCGGTGCATTTTTCTTCGGTGCATCACCTACGTTTAAGTGAAACTTCTCAAGTGACCACCCTTCATTGAAATCAACGGTTATCTCAGTGCTTCCGCCATCATAATAAACAATCGAATAGTCTCCTACATCAATTGTTTGCCCGGCTAAGATATCGCCGTCATATTCAATAACGCCACTGATATTGTCGGCAGATTTCAACTGAATAGCCCAACCCCATCGCTTATTGCGCTTAAACAGATCATCGAAGTTGACATTGCCAGCTGCAAATGCCGTTTCACATACAGGCTCGGCAGCCAAACCAGTGTTGACAATGGTACATTCAGCGGTTTGACCGGCTTTCACATCGACGTTCGCGCAAGCAGAATCGTTTGAAGAGTATCCTGCAACAGCAATTTCATCTGCGCGATGAGTCCCGATACTCAAGTTCTCGAGAAGCACGTAGCAACCATTGGTGTGACTAACAAACTTATTTTCCGTAGTTTGCCCGTCTAGCGTGAATCCAAAATCGGTACACCCTAGTGTTCCGCCCAAAGTATTGTTAACTACTTTGTTCACTTTCAGGCTTCCATACAGAGGTGTATTGGTCACTATGCACGTATAAGTGGTATTTGGTAAAGCTGTGAAGCCCCAACTACCAGCAGAGCCCGTTATCGGTTGAGTCACCGTATCTCCCGACATTGCAGATGGATAGGTGCATGCAGCTGAAGCACCGTAGTTGGCGTCTAAAACTTCGCCAAATGTAATATCCCCACCCGGGTCGGCATTGGTTCCTGCATACACATCCGACGAGATTTGCCCCCCATCTTTTACATCAACAGAAAGATCAACAGCTTTACTATCACTAAGCGTCAGCTTAAACGTAGGGTTAGCGTCTGCTGGTTTCACTTCCTTCTTAACAATCACGGTAGCAATTTGGTCACTCAGCGCTAGCGTGTTGGTCACTGTTATCAAGTTTGCACCGTCCGCAGTAACTGTTAGATCAGATATAGCAGATGCTATCCACGCGTCCGAAGAACTTGTTTCGGTCGTGCTACACACAGCTCCAACAAGTACACCAGCTATAACAAGGTCAGCTGCTGCAGTGTCGTTGATGGGTCCTGAGCCAGACGCAATACTGTGGCCAGCCGGGAATTCGCAATCAACGGATGCAGTGAAAGTTACATCGGTCGGACAAGCCGTATTGCCACCAGCTGGCCCCTTGCATACTTTCACAACTGTGACGTCACGGATTGGCGCATATTTATTCACCAGCTTTATCTCATTAGATGCCGTGTCGCTTACCGTGATAGTTTTTTCACCGGGTTCTACTATGTACCAGTCAGGTGGGATAGCTGTTTCAATAGCTGTACAGCTATCTCCGACCGCAACACCCTCTGAGACAATGGTTTTTCCATCCCCTATTTCTGTGATTGGGTTATCAACCCCATCACAGGTCAAAGTAGCTGAAAAAGTTACGCCCGTGGGGCAGTCCATAGTTGTACCGACCGCATTTTGACATTCCTTAACGACAGTGACGTCTCTGGTTGGATCAAATTTATTGACCAGAGTAATTGTATTTGCAGCTGCATCCTCTGCGACCAAAATACTTCCAGTTCCGGTCACCACTTTCCAGTCTAAAGGTTGAGTGCCTTCCGCAGCTTCACAAGTTAATCCAACCGGTACGTTAGCTGTAACAATCGTGTCATTTACGCCGATTGAAGTATCTGCATTGTCGTCACCATCACAGGTCAGGGTAGCGCTAAAACTCACACCAGTAGGGCAATCCATAGTTGCGCCGACCGCATTTTGACACTCCTTAACTACAGTCACATCTCTCTTTGGTACAAATTTATTGACTAGAGTGATCGTATTTTTTGTTGAATCTTCATCGACTATAATGCTGCCACTTTCGGTGACCGCTTCCCAGTCATCTGGTAAAGCGCCTTCCTGAGCTTCACAGGTAACGCCTTCTAGCACACTAGCTTCGTATATTGAGTTATTTAAACCAATTGAGGTATCTGTGCTTTCATCTGTTCCACAGGTTAGCGTTGCAGTAAAGCTCAGACCATCAGGGCAGCTCATACCCACACCCATCGCATTTTGACAAACTTTAAATACCTCGACTTCTCTCTTTGGTGCATAGGTATTAACGTACGTGCAGGTTACCGTTTCGCCGCGATTAACGAAAAAATTCAGATCAAAGGTAGTACTGGAGTAGGAAGTAGTGCCGCCAACACAATCAACAGAGACAATTTCGTAATCAACCGGAGTCAATATTTCATTCACTGTTAGTTCCGGTGGATTGTTAGGGTCATCGACTTCTACAGGAATTAAGGCAGAAGTTTCATCATCCTTCAAAATAATATCGTCAGAGCCTGTTAAAGAAAACGTAAATTCATTTGGGTCATTGTCGACATTATCTACCAGCTTCTTTAACTCTACAAAACCCGATCCTGCTTTAACTACGCAATCCTCTGGGGAGTTGTTTCCGTCGTTCGCAGCCGAAGGGTAAGAACAAATATTAAGTAATTCAGCACCCGCAATTAGATTGGGGTCGAACACGCATGTCGCTGTCAAGTCATCCGGATCATCGTCTCCCAGCCCTGGAAAAGGGTCAGTAGCAGTCAGCTCGACGGTACAAACCGCATCGGTTGTGAATTCTCCGTTACCAGCTATCCCCCCGCTCTGCGAGCATCTGTCTTCGTTTTTGTTGTCGCACGTAACCCATTGCGGGTAACCATCAGTTACAACATAGGAATCTGTAACAGGGTCATAGTCGACCTCAACGCAAAGCGCTTGATTGGCTAATCCATCGCCATCGGTATCAAAAAGATTACAGGCGTTCATTTCGTTGCCGGTACCACTAAGCACGCTTGGCTCATCCCAAGACCAAGCAGTAGTTAATCCACCTCCAGAATCGTCTCTGCCAAATGCGGTTAAATCTTTCTGGCCGTCACCGTTGACATCGTTTGCCCCACCATCGTCTGGCGTTAGTGATTGCGCATTGGAAACTGTGGAGGTGAATATGAGTATCGCTGCGTACAGCAATAGTTGTTTGATGTTCCTTGGTTTAATCATAAAAGTAATCCTTAAGGTTATGTTCCTAACGTCTGTTGATGCATATTGCATAAGCTGCTATGCCTAAAAATCGTCCATTTATTACAACATCGCTCAAGCTACTGAACGCCTATCCTGCACTTTCGTTTGAACTCAACTAACAACTCCTGTCTTTTCATTCAAGTATAATTTTCGTACGGTATTTCTATAAATTCAAAATCGACACTACTTATCGACACTGCTTAGAGTGTTATATCCAATACAACATTGATAATGTTCTAAAACCATGACGATCTGCCCCAGCTGAGACAAAGTGAAGTGATAACAATTTTCTTTCAGTCGAGCTTGTTCTATGCGGGTGCTCTGATGGCACTTTCGAAAAAATACTGTGTGAGAAGTTACTACGTTGAAATTATGAGTCGAATATCACACAATCTTGGCAGCAAACCAATCACCTATTTGCGCTAGCTCCAAACAGGGGGTATAAAAATAGTGCATAAAAATCAGCTGCCGACAGCCACTTGCATAATGCTTTCTGCGTCATTCGGCTTTCACTGACAACCAAAACCGCTGTGCTAATTGAACAATTTGCACGGTTCTAAAGCGCAGCTTGCTCGAAGGCGGCCAAATAATGTGTAGGTATTATTGTTCGCAACAGCGTCTTGTGTCTCACGCCGTTCAAGTGGTGTTCACTAGTGTTTTGGAAAACAGACTTTCGGAAAAAGATCTTTATATTGACTTCGATGTTCAACCTAGGCATGGATAATTTCCAGCACCCATTTTCTATTAATGCCCCTCCGAACAAAAAATTACACATGAAAAAATGTTTACACAAACAATTTAAGGAAAAGAGTTTGACACCATATACAATAAATCAATCGCCAAAACCTTTATCGAAGATGCTTTATCTAACGATCTTTTGCATCTTCTTTTTAGGCAATATCAACTTACAAGCAGAATCCTGTATAAGTCATCCCAATGGTGAATCACATAATGGGATCCATAATTCTAAAAACTGGTATATCGACCAAAATGTATCAGATAAGTCATCTTTGAAAGCCGTTCTTCAGCATCAGTCTGCTGCTGAGGCATTCCATTTGTTCTCACATGGAAAACCAGGCGGCTTATTCGTAAATAACCAATGGTTAGAGGAAACTTAAATCGTTAATTTCTTTAAGCCTTTCTAATACATTTGGCTTATCAACATACTCTGCGACAGTTTTCATACCGACTACATTTGCAACTTCTACAAAACAGCGTGCGGTTACATCATTCAATGGGTCAGCAACTATATTTTGAATAAATTGACCATCGATTTTGAGTAGATCAACCGGCATAGATTTCAAGTAACCAAACGATGAAGCTCCAGCACCAAAATCATCTAGCGCAACCTTCATTCCAAGTTCCTGAGCCTGACGAATAAAGATAGAAGCTTCTGAAATATTGGTCACTGCCGATGTCTCTGTAATCTCCAAACAAATTCTTTTACATACTTCTCTACCAGCTTTTTGTAGAACACCCATAGCGGCCAAATGAAAATCATGGTCACCAATTGATTGTCCAGAAATATTAATAGCCAAGCTTTCAATTTGACTTAGGTCTGCATGATTACTCAGCAGGTTGACTGCTTCACT
>JAYJMJ010133654.1:0-45110 GCA_036873875.1 Laminaria ephemera | reverse complement strand
CTTGTTACTTGATTTGTTATCTCGCCATTCAAAGCATCAATATCTTGACGAGCAATACTTAATTGAGAGTCAATACCACCCTCTTGTGCGTTATAGGCAATAGTGAAGTCAGTGATACTTGCGTAAGCGCCATCAATCCAAGAAAAAGCACCATTAGCTTTTGCTAACGTATCATTTTCTGTGAACTCTTCAAGCGTTGCTGTAATTGAATAAGTAGTATCAAACGTGTTAATTAATGTGCTGACATTCGATTCAGTTTGATAACCAAGATTAGTAACCCACGTTGTTGTTGCATAAGCTGACATACTGCCAGTACCAGCATTAATATCTTGTTCAATGGTTGATGTTCTTACGGTAATATCAGTAAGAGCCTGATCACTAGCGCCACGCTTTCCGACTTCAATGTAATCAATGTCACAATCACCAAGATCAGCAACAAGCTTAATTATCGTCCCTGTGTAGCCATTAGTTCCACTAGCATCGACCTGAACAACCTCCCACGCATCATCTAACGTTGGCTCAGGGATTGGCAAAGTGATTGTATCATTAAGCGTTAAGATGCCATTCCAAGTGCCAGCAGATGGCTTTCTCACGCGAATTCTGTACATAGGGTTTTCGGTGGCATCATAACTGATCACTGGTGATGTGATCATACTTTGCGCTGATACCAAGTAGCCCAATGAATTCCAACTTGATTGACCAGTAAAGCCCTCAACATCGGAATTGTACTGCCAAGAATAAGCAGGAACTAAAGCATCGATAGCACTAGCCACAATTGCATCAACTTCTGTAAAGCTGGCTTTTTGGGTTATTTGCCCAGCCTGAATAGTGAGTGTTGCTTCTGCAAAAACAAGGCGTTCTTCACTTGCTGTTATCCGCTCAGCTTCAAGAATTATTTGTGCTTCATTTTCATCTATTGATATCTTGGCATTGCTGAATTCTATTTCGTTACCTTTCGTTCTTACCTCGTAGTTATTTCTAAAGTTAGCGTATGCAGATGTTGCATCAAAAACCGCTTTAGATAAATCGGTTTGACCGCGAGACAACCGACCTGTATTGATGTTTATCTCTTCAAGTTGCAAGTGAATATTGTTCGGCTCGCTTCTGTCAAGCTGATCAATTAACTCATTAACTTCTGGTGCAAGCATTGTTTTATCAACATCACCAAGAGCCTCGATCAATCCATCATTATTTTTTGTTGTAAACTCCGTCAAGTTCCACTCTGAAACACCTACTAGGTTTACAGTTTGAGTCCATATGAAATAAGCTGTATTTGGCTTCAAGTCGCTCAAGGTGAATTGTGAAGCTGTACCTTTACTTGTAGCATCAGCAAATACATTTGTTTTGCCAAACATTAAATTGTAAGCAACACCAAGGTAACTACCAGAACTAAGACTGAGATTTACTGTTACATTGAATATTCCAATATCAAGCTCAACAACTGGAAAAATCGGTGCAGCAACAGAGAAAGAAAGTAAAGACTCACCACCCTCATTATTGATACCGATAGCAGTAATTTTTGCTTGGTAATCGCCTATCACTAAATTTTCAAGTAAAAATGGTGGTTGAGCTACTTTAGGGTTGTCATATGTTAATACATCGTCCTTGTACACCTCTATGGCATACCAAGAAACATTGGTTGCTGATAGTGGCTGCCAATCAAGATAAGTCTTGCCATTCACCACTATGATAGCCATACCGCTAACCGTTGATAATTCAATGCCAGTAGGTGGTAACGCTGCCGCGACAGGATCAGGTATTGCTGTTGGATCTGGCGTGTAAAAGTTAGCGTCAAATGCAACAAGGTTTAATGTTGTTTCTTCACCATCTTCCGATACTTCTTCGATTCGCCACAGATTATTGCTATCGGTCATATCCATTATTTCTGACGTATAAGAAATAATATCACCGACTTCTGATAGCCAACCTTTTGCGCCAACAGGTAATTCAAGCTCTCTTGGTTTTCTTGATATTCTCGCGTCAACCATAGCCCAATAATAAGCTTGCTCAAGCACTGTCACATAATCAAGCTGCTGAGAGTCGAAGCTTGGAATCCCACCATCTTCTTCAAGCCAATCCTGATGAATAGTCGAGCCATCAGCAGGGAATGTTGCTTCAACATCTACTTCAACTAAATCGCCAACTTCTGCATCTTCTGAATTATCTTTTACTAATTGCTTTATGGTGTAAGTTAACTGATTTTTTTTGTCGGTAAATTTACCTGAATCATAGTCAGGAAAACCAGCAAGATCAGCTTCATCTATTTCCCAGCTTACAGCGTCAGATTTTTCAACTCGAATTCTAAAGTCACCGTAATAATCACTTGTAAAAAGTCTTACGCCCGTCATCCATATATTCATGTTATCGACAACTGACTCAGCAGTATCGACTTGAACATCAATCAGTATTTCATTTATCCCAGCATTACCAATTGAGTCAGGTAATGTGTCAAAGTGATCAGCAAGTTCTGATATGTTTGCATCTGAAACTGGCACACCTCTTTTCCCTGCACCGTATTCAGTTGAGCGCAAATAATCAGCATACTGTAAAGCAGGATTTCTTGAGAATGAAGTTAACCCACTTCTTGGATCAAAAACCTCAGCACCACGAACAGGTATTGTTATTTTTGGCGCACTAGTCAGCCAATTATCTCTGTTTCTGTTTTTCAAAAATAGTAAGGTTAATCCCTTACCAATCATGCCATTCATTCTAGCTATTTCATTTGAGTCCATCTGCTCAAACCAAAAACTTAGATCGTTGTTTTGCTCACTAAGTAAATCACCAGCAAGTGCGTCATCTGGCGTTCTTATTCTTGCTGACCAGCCACCAACATCACGGCTATTATCGGTAACGATAGTGCAATCAAAATCATCACCGCCTTTTTTTATATTCTTTATGTCAACGTAGTCACACGAACCAATATTTACAGCATAAATCATAGTTGTAAAGTAATGGCGATATGATGTGTGAGTCTTTCTGTGCTTCAACATACAAATAGGCACAGCTTCAACATTTTTGTAGCCATAAATTTTTGGCAATGCTGGGGGTTTGACTTGCTGATTAATCACACCGTTAAAATTTGTTGTGTATTTTGCTTGCTGTTCTTCGGTCATAACTGTGCGACCGTGAGTCATTATCTTATCGCCAGCATATCTTTGTTCGTGAGATGAGTTAACAGCGTACCAGCCATTATCAATCCCCATATCACCAAGCGTAGAGTCGATAGTAAGTGTGACCGATCTATCTCCAATGTCACCAGCTATGCTATGACTAAGCCCCCAAGCTGTCCTTACGGGAATTGTAAAGCCTTCAACTATCAATCCGTCTTGAACAATAACTCTATCAATGCTTGTTGGCTTATTTATGTATCGCTCTGACTTTATTGCAGCAAGAAGTGTTGCATCAGTAATGCTGAATACGACATCCACAGCATCAGATCCCGTTGATGCTTTTCTGCTTATTCCTGACAATTCCGTCAGGTTATTATCAGAAATAAATGTGTTGCCACCCATTGATAATGAGTGACCAAAATCCGTTAAATATAGAATGATGTCAAAGCCAGTATCGTAGGCATCACCAAGATTTACTGTTACTAAGTTTGCGTAATTAAAATTTCCTGACTCTAAAATTGAGACAATTGACGCTGGTGCATTTATCATAGTTTCTCGACCGCTATTAATGTTTGTTGCATATCTTGGTTATCTGACGCTTCCATTCCTACTTCGATTAGTCCATCAGACTCTAAGTAGAATGCTACGTTATTTACCGTGACAGATGTGTTATCGGTTAGTGGGTATCTAATTGGCGTATTTAGCTTAACGTCCTGAACCCCTGCGATAAGAAGAGTATCATCAGCGCATTCATAAAGCTTGGTATCATTACTGAATTGCATGTAATCACCAGCAAGCAATTGCCAAGGTTGAGTTGATGATAAAGCAACTGTTTTGCTACCTTGTGAATTACCTGTACCAGCAACTTTGATCCCTGCTGCTGGCTCAGTTCCACGACAAAAACCAAATCTTGGATGCACATAAATCAAAACATCATCAACAGCAGCAGATAACTTGGCTTTGATACCCCTTCCTTCTGCTAAATCCATTTCGATAGTAACTAGCTCAAGTTCATAACGATGTATGCCTGTGCCTCTTTTTGAGCGTTTTAGTGATAATGAGTCTGAAACATACAAGTTGCGATTCTCAACAATTGCACATTCAGCCCACGGAAAATCAGTTATATTAAGCAAACTTTTTACCTCTATTATTTCGACCGCGATTCATAGAATCGAATATAGCATTATCCACAGACTTATTGGACTTTTTTAAAGCTCTTGCGATTGACCTCGCTATTGCGTCTGGTGAGGCATTTCCGCTTGAGTTAACTGTAACTGAATTGTTTGTATTGCCACCCATCATTTTGGCTGTATCTTCCCTGCCAGTTACATTGAGTGATTTTTGAGAGCCATTATAAACCATAGTCCCACCAACCAACTCATCACCATACTCAGCAACGATACCTTTTTGACCAGAAGGGATTGCACCACCTTTATCAAACACACCAGCAAAAGCAAAACTCGATGCTGCTGCTGCCATAGGCTGTGTTGCAGCTACGGCTGCTCCTGCGGCTGCTGGTGCAAGCATAGCACCCACGTATGGAATTGCAGCAGTAGATTGAAAGGCGTTAAGACCTGCCATTACTGACGCTGCCTGTGCATTCATTGTTAATGTTGTTGCTGATGATAATTGTGCTGCTGAATCTCCTGCCTCACTAAAAGCCCACATTAATGTTTTTTGTATAGCCCACTCAGCAAAGAACGAGATCATACTAGATAAAGCGCCTTTAAATACATTGCTCATAGCATCGCCAAAACTATCAGCGTTAACGATGGCGCTACCAAAAGCATCAGCAGTACCGCTAACCAAGCGATCCATACTTTCTGCCATCATAGCATCTGTATTTTCCAGCGATTCTCTTGCTGAAACTTCCATCTTCTCCCATACAGAACCATTTATTTTTGTCTTTTCGTCAGCGTAATGTTGCTCAAGATTTATGAGTGCCTCATGATTACCAGCGAGTAACTTTTTCTCTTGTTGATATTGTATATTCAGCTTTATCAACTTACCTGTATCGCTATACTTTTCAAGAGCAGACATATGATCTTTTCGCAATTTTTGCTGCTCAGATAATTGTTCTTCTAGTGCTTTTGTAAAGGCTTTTTCGTCATTGACTTCTTTGTCTTTTTTTTCTGGCTTGTACCTATCGTCCATTGATGCTTTTGTCTTGGCGTAATCTTCTGTTATTTCTATTATTTTTGCTTGAGTATCTTCCTCTGATAACTGTAATAACTTGCCAATCCTTGCTGCTCTTTCAATGTCTCTAGCAAATGACTCATCAAGAAGTGTAGCTCTGGTTTTCATAAACTCACCAAAGCCAGAAGTATTATCATTCTGATTTGTAACGCCAATGTCTGCGAACTTATTTCCCCATCTGATCTGTTCCTTTATCTCAGCTACTTCTTTTTTTCTCGCATCAGTAGCATTAAGGATGCTTTCAATTTGTTCTTGCCAAATTGGATCTTGAGTGATCATTGATGCAGTATGCTTGTTTGTTTCTTTGGTTGATCTGCCTACAGCACTATACTGATTGGTTATTTTTTCAATATAATCCTCAAGCGCATCAGTGTCAGCTTGTCTTTTTTTCGTGATTTCCTTTAGTGCCTTAGCCTCTTCTTTCTTTGTTTTTAGCAGTTCTTGTAGTCGAATTAACTCTTTAAGACCAGCCTTGTCGGTAGCCTCAAGGCTTAACTTGTAGTTATTAATCGCATCATCACCCTCACCAAGAAATTTTATTTGAAGCTCTAAAGCTTTCGTCATATCTTTTATGGATTTATCGGCTTTGATATTTTCAGTTGTTGCACCGCTAAGTATTTTATTTAACGACTCCATTTCTGCTGCGTTTTTGGCTAAAATAAATTGACCATCTGCCATGGCATCATTAAATCGGTTTGTATCACTAAAACCAGCTTTGTTAAACTCATTAAACCTTGCATAAGCTATTGCTGACTCAGTCATGCTTTTAGCTACTTTTGCATTGTTTATATCGAGTTTGCCTAGCTCGATCCTGACTTGCTTCATTGTCTTTGTCTGGAATTCCATAGATCCTGAAAACCCACCATCAGCCAAATCATTCAATGATGCTTTTAGTGACTTTATATTTTCATCAAGATCTTTAGTGTCAACCTTAGTTTCTTTTAGTGACTTGGAAAGTACACCTAATGCAGCAGCACCAATGGCAATACCAGCACCAATAAGCGCACCAGTAGCACCAAAACCAGAAGCTAACTGAGAACCCTGCTGACCAAATATAACTAACGAGTCTGTTCCCATTTGCGCCTGAACCGCGACATCTTGAAATTGCCAACCGAGATTTTGAGCTTGACCACGCAGACCACGAAACGATTTTTGCGTATTGTTTGAAGCTATCACTTGTGCTTGCTGAGCCTCAACAAGCCGTATCACTTCTTTTTTCTGTGCGTCAGTAGCTTTAGCGCCAAGCCTATGAAGCGCATTCATTTTCTCTTGCTCTTCTGCTGACTTGCCTGTTTTGGCTGTTAGGTGAGTGTACTCTCTCGATAGTGCTTGAAATGCCCGTTCTGACTTGTTAACTTCTTTCGTTTTGGCTCTTAATGCGTTGGCTGCACTGTTTGTTTGATCTATTTCAGTTTTGACTGATGAGCCATATTTTTTCCCAATGGTTTTAGCAAGCTTATCCACTTCTACTGCTGCTTTTTTTGCATCCTGCTCCATAGTCCTTAACGTTACCGCAAAGGTTTTTCCTTTTTTCTCTGCATCATCAACATTTACTTTTACAACGTAAGTCAGCGTCTTTAATTCACTCATTAGCCCATCACTCTTTTTAGGTCTGCAATTGATTGTTCAACTGTAACATGCTCAGCTTTGTATTTTAATATAGGCTTGTCTTTATTATCGTCAATAGAAAAGAAAGCAGCCCACCATTCCAATTCGGATGCTGGGTACTGCTCGACTTCAAAGAATGGTTTTTGGAGGGTTTGACAAATACGCTTCATGATGAGAAGCGCACCGCTACTTAGGATTTCTTTTTTTTTGCGTTTAACGTTGGTGTAACTGGATTGACTTCTAAATACGCCTTACTTAAAGCAAGGTACACTTCGTAGTCGTAGTCAAATAACTCATCTATTGATGTGTTTTCAGGATAGTCTTTTTCAGGAAAAACAGGCTTATCATTTTCATCATATAATACACATGCCAATGAAGCACATGCAAACATCTGACCACGAATTGAGGTTTCAGTTTCATGAATGTTCATAAACATATTTTCGCGTCTTATCGCTGATCTTACGTTTAATCTTTTTACTGTGTAACTGGCGATTTTTTTATCTTTATCATTTACCAGTTCAACATTTATTTTAGTTAGCTTGGGCATTGTTGTTTCCTTATTACACTATTGCTATAGCATCAACAAAATCAAATGAATTCTGCTTAGCGTTAACGGTAAACATCATCCAATCTTCACCAGCAACTTCATCAAGCTGAAAACCAAGTAGCTTTAATTCCATCGTGGCAACAAGACCTTTTGACGCTCCAACTGGTGCAGGATATTCGACCTCAACCATAATTGATGATTTAGCTTTTGCTAGTGCTACAAAGGCTAGTTGATCTGCATCCAACGCATAGTGCTGACCACTCAAAGTTTTGTCTGGCGAATCTTCCATACCAGCACCGTACTGCTTTGTTAAATCGGCTAATGTGGTTCTTTCTTTTGGCTCTGACATTTTACCAGCAGCACCAAAAGATAAAAGACCTGTGATTGTTTTATCATATACTGGTGTATCTATGGCTGATGAAAATCTAACTACTGTACCAGCAGCTAATGTTGCTTTATCTGACATTTTTTTACCCTTAAAATTTTGTTAGTTGACTTTTGCAATAATGACAGATTAGCCAATGATAAACAAGACTTGCATTACTTGCCATCTGCCGACTTAATTAGATTTTCCTTTAGCTCTATAAATATACCCTCGAAGTTAGCATAAAATGCACTTGACATAAAAGGGATTACTGGTGAGCCACCATGAAGAATCCCCTTCTTACCTGTTTGTTGGTACTTCTCTTTTACGCCTGATTTATGGGCTAACTTTGATCCTGCTGCTGTGGAGTGTGGCTTTATTCCTGCTTCATACATTAGCGCCAATACGGGTGATGGAATTCTTCTTTTTGGATCTTTAACGCCATCCCAATAAACACCCACTGAACCAGTAATAACGCCATCGTAATTTTCGCCAACATGATAACCTATCGAGTCAACCATTCTGCCTTTTGAATAACCTTTGTCAAACATTGATACAGCGTTACTCTTCATTGCTGACTCTATTTTGATGAATGAACTAGTCAGTGCTTTTTTAGCTTCTAACGGTATATCATCAATAATCCTGTCTAAGTCACCTATGACATCTTCCATGCCGCTAACTTCGATTATACCTTTAGCCATAAATCACCTACACATCAAACGTCTTAAAATCAATAAAAGAGCTTGCATGATCATCATCTGGCATTGACGGTACACCCTGAATTGTCATTACAAGAATTCGCTTAAAATCTGCTGTTCTAGTATTATCAAGCGCTTTTAATAATGCTATTGAAGCATCGCACTCAGCCATATTGTTGCCAATAGCTCTTACTCGCCAAGTGTCCCATTCATTAACTTTTACACCATCAAGCAATCTTGATCCGCCACTAACAATGTGAGAGTAGGTGCAAGCTGGTGCTGCTTCATCTTCTGGCAAAATATCAATAAAGGTTTTTTGGCTTGTGATGACCGACTTTATTAATCGCAAAAACGCTGGTCTATTCATTATATTTCCCTTGTCGCTGTAACGATGATTTCTCTGCCATTTTCGCTTGGCTTTACTCCTGTGACATCAAAGCGATAACCTTTTGTTGATAGGAAGTGACTATGCTTAACTCTAGCGTCATAGCGCATCAATACTGTGATAACTTCGACATTTGTGGCAACTCCACTCTTAATCAGATCAGAGCCAGCAAGGTATCTTACATTTCCTTTGGTCGCATATACTTTTGTGTATACATTAAGCTTTGCACCGTAATCATCTGTGTCTGATGATTTTGCCTCAACAATTACTTTTGTCTTTAGCCTTCCTGATCTAATAGGCATGTTAAAACCACTCCAACTTTATTGAGTCTAATATTGATGTTGATTTTAGTGGTATGTCAGCAACAGTCATGCCAACAACGGTATCTTCCCGATTTTCCCACATAGAGCTAACCATCATTAGTACACCCATCACAGCAGCTTTTGGTGTTTCAGTGTAGCCAGCGTTATAAGTGACAATGACCTCTTGAGTGACATCAAAATCATCATCAAACTTGAATTCTTGCGATATTGGACTAAATGTAAATCCAGCATCAGAGCTATCACTGGTGACTACTGCTGACGTTACGCTTTCGACCTCTCCGTAAGGCAGAAACCACGAACAATGGTCTTTTGCTAGTATTTCAACAGTACCGACCTTGAATAGTCGACCTGTATATTTTTGCGCTAACTCAGTCGCAGTATCAATAAATAATTGAATATGATCATCATCACTACCATCATCCTCACCATCAATGATATTCAACTGGTGCTTTGCTTGAGCCATCGTTACTGTAGCTATCGTGCTTCGTACTGTTACTCTATTAAACATATTATCACCGATATAAAAAAAGGGCAGCGTATGCCACCCTTTGTTGGTTTAACCGTTAGGTTTATGCTAATGCGTTAGTAGTAGCAACACCAATGATTAATGCGTCAGAGCGCTGGATCATTTCAAACATTTCTTTATCGTACTCTACAACAGTAGCACCACGAACAATGTAAGGATTGATTTGCATCTTCTCAACATCACCGTTATTGATAACGTAAGCAAGCTTTAAGTTGCCGTACATAATGAATGCTGTATCAGCACCGATGTCAGGCATATTGTCATCTAAAACAACAGTCTTGCCATTCAACTTCACTTCGCCATCCATATAGGTTAAACGAAATACAGGGCGCTCATTTGCATCACGCGCAAGCTCGAAAACACTTAATGTATTTTCATTCATGAACAATTTAGCACCTGAGCGGTAACGCACTGGTAATTGACGCATGAACTTCATCAGCCAATCAACGCTAGTTTTATCGTTAGTACCGATAGCACCAGAAACGCCAGTTGCATACGCAGGGAACACATCAGCATTTCTGCGACCAGTACCTTTTGTTGGCTTCCAGCTTTCACCAGTACCGTTAGTGATATCTAAACGAGAACCCAATATACCGCGAGCCTCACCATCACCGCCAGCAAGAGCGCCATCACCAAGCGTTACGTCATTAGCTAACCATTCACCAACTTCAATACCTAAGTCGGTAATAAGGTCGTTGTAGATGCTAATATCAGGAGCAGCCATTGCGTGATCCGAGATTAACGGCTCAGCAGATGCTTGGAATGCATTCGACTTAACTTCTGCGTAAGTTTGTGTAGCTGTGCTTACGTACTTACCAGTTGAAGGATCAATCTTAGTTTGACCATCGGTATTTTCAGCACCGCGTCTAACACCAACACCACCAAGATTAATTAATTGACGATAACTGCGAGTAACACCAGCTTTAAAGCCAACTTCTTGTAAGATTGGGTATGAGTTACGAGCGTAATCTAAAACATCAGTTGCTAAGATTTCAGCGATAGCTAAACCACCATCAGCAGGAGTTGAGATGTTAAGCTCTTTAACTTTATCCATCACACCGTTAGCAGCGATATTCATAAAGTCGTTTAAGTCATCTGACTTAATGCCACCATCACGTTTTTTCTGTGCAACAAAACTACCGATAGCACCACCAACAACAGCTTTTAATGCTTTAATTGCATCTGCTGGGATAACATCTGACGGACGCTTATGCTTAGAGCGAACATCTGAAATTTCACTTTGAAGTGTTTTAATTTCTTCTGCCATTTCTTCAAGCTGCTTAGTGTCACCACCACCATCTTCAAGTTTTTTACTAAGCGCTTCAAACTTGGTGAGCATAGTAATATTTGCTTCTTCAAGTTTCGCTGCTTTAATTTTAATCTCAGCATTTTCATCTGCGACTTCTTTACCCATTTTGACAGCTAATGCAAGCTGTTCTTTTAATGCTGCTGCATCCATAATATTCACCTGTAATGATTAATTTTAATTTGTTAGTTTTTTTTGCACTTCACTGACCACAGTGAATACTACGTCTGACCACAGAAATAGTAATACCGTATTATTGCGGTAATTGTGCCATTAAGTCAAATATATCATCGCTTTTTGTTTCAATTGGCGAATCATCATATCGAGCTACAATATTTTGCGCTTGACTCTTTGATAATTGCATTGAACCTCGAAGTAATTTCTCGAATTCTCTTTTTGTTGGCAACTCGCCATTTCTTAATGCTGACTTCATTTCCTGTAATAATGATTCTTCATTACACGCGAAGTTAACCCAAGAAACTTCTTTTATGTGGATATCTATTAGGTCATTACAATCTTTTAGATTATTCCACTTTTCTTTTATCGTTTGGTAGCCGATAGAGAACGAGTTTAAAGCACCGTCACCAGCTAAAATCTCAATATCCTTGCCCATAGTGGTTTTTGATAGCTTACCACTCATAAGTAACCCTTTAGCATCCTCATCCATGCTTTTCCAAGCACCAACAGGTAATTCATAAGGATTGTGCGACCAAAACATTTTAGGCATCGTTTTTGCCACTTTATGTTTTGATATTGAGTTCAGATAGCAACCATCAACAGCACGATCCTTTACATGATCGATAAAGTTTTTGGTGTTTGCGTATGCTGTAAACAAACCTGTTTTAACATCCATTTTGAAGTTGGTTGCAGGAACAACCATATATTTAAGGCTCATCAGTATTTTCCCCTACAGGTTTTTCAGTGTTTGTGTTTTGTGCGCCAGCCCTTGCGATTTCTCGCTGTTCAGCTTGTAAATCAGCAACTTGATCAAGCGTACCAAGTGTAATGTTATTCGTGTCAATTGCATGGTAGTCACCATTTTCAATTGGCTGAAAACCAGCACCAGCACGTAATTCATCAATACTTATCGCTGTAAGCTTGAATAGCTCGCCATAAGCATTAACTTGTGAGGTCAAATCACCACGAATAAATGCGCTCTCATCTAATTTGATGTAAAAATTATCTGGCGTTAACTCGTTAAATGCTGACTCTATCTTCATCACTATTGGCATTAATTTGTTAATGTAATAGTCTTTGTTTGCTTGTTCGATATCTTCTTTTTTAGCACCAGTGCTTGCACCTATTCGATGTGGAGGTACGCGAAATATTCCGCATATCTCTTCTCGACTGTATTGGCGTTGAAGAATTAATTCTGTGTCTGCTGGCGATAAAGTTAACGGATTATATTTTAAGCCTTGCTCAAGAAATATTACTTCGCCATTTTTATCGACACCTTGATACTTGTCTTTAAATTGCTGGCGTATTCTTTCGGCTGTCGCTGGATCTTTAAATACCTGATCAGTTTGCAATACACCAGATGGCATAGTGCCTTTTTGCATCATGTTAGATAAGTGATTTTCTTGCGATATACCTAAGCCAATAGCTCTTGCGTTGCACGAAATTGGACTAAGACCAGTAAACCCATCAAATGAGTTTAACTTTATATGCATGATATCTTCGCTTGACATGCTTATTTTTGGCTTGCCATCATTGGTCGTGTAAGTGAAATACACGTTACCGTTGATATCCATATTTACAGCGACATTTTGCTGGTGACGAAATGGAAGTATTTCCATGATATCACCAATATCATTACGCTCAATATAAGCAAAAAATTTACCGCGAGCCTCAAGATTAGTCTCAATAGTTTCAATAAAATCTTGCATGGTCATGAAGTCGTTAGGTCGTTGCGTAAAAATACGATGGTAACGACCTCTTGCAACCTCTTCATTGAACTTTTTTGACTTCTTATATAGCTTTACTGGCAATTGACCAATTGACTCAGCCTTATCGCGTATACAGGCATATACTGTAGATAATTGCATTGCTGAATTAACATCGGTAGCAACACCAGCAGATCGTCTGCTTGGGTATCGCTCCATAATGCTATCAATACTCATACCTGCGCTTTTGACACTGTATAAACCTTTAAACAATGATTTTAAACTCACAATAAAAAAATCCCTAAATTAATCCGCGACCATCGTACACGTTAAATAATACCTCTTGCAGTGTAGCACAGGATAGCGCAATTACAGTCGCAATCAAAGGGTCAATTTTGTCGGTCTGTATGTTCTCACGATAAACCGTAACGTTATTCATTTTAGTTACACCTAAAATAGCATTTGTACAGGCAAATTCAAACATATCATCATCATAAGTGAACGTTTCATTTTTGATTATTTCTTCTAGCTTTTTGGTCGGCTCTGACATATTACCAACACCTTGAGAAACCGATACTACTGGCAAGCCAGCCTCTTCCATATCCATTGCAGTTTCACGCATTTTGTATGGGTCATAACCAAACATATCTACATCGAAATTATCATTGATCCACAGGAAGTATTTTTTGAGTTGTGAGTTTTTTATAACTTTCCCTTCAAGCACTTCGAGGTTTTCATTTTCGATAGCTTTATTGTATACGCTTCTCAGATAATCGGTTGCATCCTTCACAGCTTGCATTGGCAATAAATTTATGTAGAAGCAGTCAGCACCACCAAGCTCATTGGCGAACAATAAGCAAAAAGAGGTAATATCATTAACTAAAGATCTATCAAAGCCGACAGTACATTCTCGCCCGTAATATTCCGTAATGTCTAATATCTTTCTACAATTCCTGACCTCATCAATATCAAGCCATTTATCAGCACCCGACACAAACACGTTTAAATGTTTTGTCATGAAGTTTGCTTTTTCTTCTGACGATAATGTTGCTTCAATATATCGATCACGCAAATATTCTATACTTGGTTGTAATCCAAGTGCGGGATTTGCCTTGTACCAATTCTCTTCAACGCTCCAATCATCATCTTTATCTATTTCATAAATTAGGTAGAAATAAGCATCTTGATCCCTTTCGCCACTAAGTACTTTTTTGCCAGCTTTATTGAGGTCTGTACAAATCCCATCTAGCACTGTTCCTGCTGTAGTGATGGTCAGCATCAATCCTTCTGGCTGAGCGCCAAAAGCAGAAACCATTACGCCATATAAATTTCTGTCCTTGATTGCGTGACATTCATCCAACGATGCTACCAAAGGGTTTAAGCCATCCAGTGAGTTCGAGTCTGATGCTAATGGTTTGAACTCACCCTCTTGTGATGGTAGCAATATATCGTTAGCGCGAGGTTTAAATATTGACTGTAGTTCAGCAGATAGCTTGATCATTACAAGTGCTGCTGACCATAAAATTTTAGCCTGATCTTTCTTTGTTGCAACTGAGTATGCGCGAGGTCTAAAGTAACCACTTGTATACATCATGTACAAAGTCAACCCACCAGCAAGTGTAGATTTGCCAGCCTTTCTGCCTACCTGAATGTAAGCGTATTTATATTTTCGCAACCCTGACGATGTGATTTTCCACGCCATCAAACAACAACACATAAATATTTGCCAAGGGAAAAGTAGTGTAGCCTTTCCTACATCTTTACCATCAGTGATAGGGATAAATTTAAACCAGTTGACGATGTTTTTAGCTTCTGATACGTCAAAGTATACATCGTCACGTAACAGGTCTTTTAAGTGCCTTTCACAAGCTTTTATTATCCACTTACCAGCAATTATTTTTCCTGTTACAACGTCATGAGCATACCGATGGCACCACCGATAATCCTGCTCATCTGACCTAAGTTCGGGGTAAGCATATTGAGCTATGCTTGCCTCGAACCTCTCTTTTGCTAACTCTTTTATTATCATTAATTACCCGTTAACTATTTTAGCAAAATCTAGGTGGTTATAAGATCTAGCGCAGTACTGATCGTTCCATCTTTCTGTTCTTGTACGAACAACAATAGAATCATAACACTTAACCTTGATTAAGTGTTTAAAGCCATTTAAGCCAACTTGCATGACTATTTGCTGATGTTGGTTGGCGCTCAATGGCTCAACCACTATTTCATCCTTATTAGTAAGCACAAACACTATAGCGAACAAAGCAAAGAGAAAAGCAACGAGAATAAGCAACATTGACGCTAATTCTACTAATTTTTGGTTGTTTTTAGGCATTTTTGCGCCCCTCTTTGACTGAATTAACCACTAATAAATAGACCGAATTCATAAGAAAAAATAGATGGATAAGCATCACCAGTGATATCGAGACAATAGTTGGCACAACAAACCATAATCCATCAAAGTAATAAGCTACAGCAAATTGAGCGTGAAGCATCATCATTATCATCGTTAAAAGTATTATTACGTTCTTCATTTAAAGAAGTCCTTGTTATATTTTATGTTTTTTCGTGCATCAACTTGCTCTTGTTTTGTTAATTTTGAACTAGTTAACTCGTTCGCTTTTAATTCAATGTACTTCTCAAAAGCCTCTGCAATTTGATCTAGCTTTTCTATCGGTTCTGATAAATTTTGAGAGGCAACATTGTTCACGCTTGCAGATTCAGACTTACTGTAACCGCGACAAAAATAATCCTTTAGCGCTGAAATTAATTCAGGTCGCTTTATCTTGGTGACGGATAATAGCAGATCTATTTTTGCTGGTGACTCCATACCTTGCGCTAAATATGACAGCCTTAATTTTTTAATGGTCACTATCTGCCAGCCCAAAATGCAGCATGATCATAAACAACCCTGCTAGACTTATATCCTCTGGTCATTTCATCAAGGTAGTGGCTCTCTTTCCTCAAGCCAGTGAACTTAATGATAAACCAGTTGTCGTAAACAATCTCAAGACTACCTGCTTTTGCTGTGAAGTTTTCACTCCCAATGTCATGCATTATCCGCCTATACATATCAAAGCAATATTTTGCGAATTGCTGATTGTGAGTAACAAAAACTACGACACTCATGCACCGTTCTTCATTTGGAATTGACTTGAATATTTCCAGTAATTGTCTCGTTGTTCTTCCAGTTCTGCGATTATCCATATCAACCTCCTACTTGTTGTTGACCATTATTGAGCCAATGCCATCTTCGTCCTTTTTGCTTTTAGGATTTAGACCACCACCAATGGCATTGCCTCGACTGTTAGGTGACATCTGAAACCTATCAAAATAAAAACGCAATGCAGTTTGAGCCTCTTTTTGCATGGCAACAGCAGGATTGACCTTTGACACTCTGCCGCGATCACCGTCCATTGTCATCATCATACCATCTTCGTCAATACTGGTAGCGCAGTCATCCATAAGGGAAAGATTCAAAGCCAGCATACCAATTGAGAAACAATCTTGATCACGAATTGCTGTTCCTGCCTCAACAAGAATATCAACAACCTCTACGTAATATTCAAGCTGTGCTTCTGACCGTAAAAAATTTGGGGGATTATCTTTTAATGAGTCCACTGTTTTTTCCTATTTTTTATTTAGCTTTAACTTCAAGCAACTGACGTAATATTTATTGGCAAACTTTTCTACTGCTGATTTTTTATAGCTATCAGTTTCATATTTGCTTGAGTCGTAAGCTTGAATGACAATTTGCTTCATTGCATCACTAGTTTTGACTATCTTCATTACGGACTTTAACGGCACACCAGCTTGACGAGCATCCATTACTGCTCTGGCTGTTACCTCAATCTGTTCACAGCTAATTTCTGATGCCTGTGGCGTTAATGATAGTGACATCAATGTTGCTGCTAATAATATTTTTTTCATAATTAAATTTCCTGCTTGGTTGATTGTAATTATGCTTCTTTAGTTTTCCAGAAACACGAATTCGGGTTTTTTAGTATCGCTTGAATGGTTACTGCTATTAATGTTGGATTTAACATTTGCCTTTCCTTACTTGCTGGACGAATCGCTAATATATGGTGTATTTTTAAGTATGTCAATACTTATTAGTGTTTATGGGGAACGAACTTTTACTCAAATTCACTCACAGAAAAGGGAAACGGGGATAGATGGCACGATAGATGCATAACCCATCACACCCCCCTACACCCTATGGTATAAAAGGGCTGTAGAGGTATGGTCTATAGGCCGCGTCCTGCTTGACTCTTAGCGAGGGTAGTCACTATCATTTATAGCCATATAGAATGGGGTGTTGCATATGCAACATCTTATATAAGGCATGATATAACCCTATAATGTGAGCTATTGAGGCGTATATTATCGGTACTATATAAGGCTTATATAATTAGTATTATTTACGGTCTGGTATGGCTTGCGCCTGATGTGCTGCATATAAGAGAGCTACATAATAAGGCTATTATTATATTGTTGTTATTGCGGTGCGGTGTGTTGTTGGTGGTGGTTGTCTATATAAAGCAATTGTAAGAACTTAAACAATAAGGGCGCGTGATTAGTCGCATAGAATAACAGGCATAAAAAAAAGCGCTGTATAAGCGCTTAATGATTAGATGTTTATTGTGTTGTTAACTATTTATTTTATTATATTCAATGCCAACAATAGCCAACTGATAAACTACTGATAACCTTTGGCCATTGCATAGGGCGTTAGCTGTCTTAATGCTTACATTAAGGGCGTTAGCTAGATCTATTTGTGACATGTTCAACATCAATAATTTTACCTTTAAATCATGCCCTGTTAGTACTGGCTTAATAATCATTGTTTTATGCCTCGCTTAACGTTTTAGTTAATTGATCCTGTGTTAACGTGTTAACCATAAAGCCTGTAAAATCTGGCGCGGTATCTGTATATGATCCTATATAACCACATAACAATTTACTAATAGTAACAATTTGATCGAGTTCATTTGAACTTTTATAGTTATACATAATATTAATATCTATTAATGACAAAATACCGTATGCAGTATCAAACGCTTTTATGATCTGGTTATATTGTTTTTCGGTTGGCGTTTCTTTACCTTGAAGATCAAACCATCTTTTTATAGCACTATTTAAGCATGGTCTAATTGTTGATTTTATTTCCTTATCAATATTCATTATTTTACTCGCTCAATTGTTTTAATATTGTTTTTGCTTCACTGATTAAATAATCAGTATCTAAATAATCACTGATTAAATAATCAAGCACTTCTAAAGTTGTTTGATCATCATCCCAAGAATAATCCCCACTAATTATCACTTGATCGATTAGTTCAATATCATTTTTAATAACTTTAGCATTGATAAAAACATCAAACGCATTGCAGTCGCGGTCAAACTCTTTTTGTGCTTGATACTTAGTAATATCATTACCTTTATTTAATTGCCCTACATTAACCCAGTTATTAGACCACTTTGATCCATCGTCACTGATAATTAGACCATCTTGATCACGTGTCCATTTATCATTAAATTGAGTAAACCCGCTTTGATAATCTGCTACTAGTTCAGCTAATATTATTAAACCATTAATTTTTATTTCTTTAGTTTCTAATATACTCATAATCTTTTTTCTCGCTTGTTGTTTAAATAAATTTTATTGATAACACTCGTTAAAGTGTTACCTGTAAAAGCTATTTTAAAAGTATATTTGTTCTAATTGACTAACAGTAACCATCAACTTGTTAGTTGTTTTCTCACATTGTAGAAAGTAGCACCCTTCTGTCATTTTACCGACAATATAACCGCTTGCACCCTCAAAACTACCAGATACAACTTTACAAAAAGGATATTCAACCTTAACACCTAAGCATTCGTGTAAGTCGTCTATCTCGGTTTCTTGCTCGGTTTCATGGTTGTATGACATACCGCCAAAATTAAAACACTTGTTAAGAAAATAGTCGGTTATTTCCTTATTGGTTGAGTCAATGTTCACGCTTGTTTTATAATCTTTTGAGCTATCACAAAATTGTACTAATGCTATTTTAAAAATCGCCATTATAATTCCCTTAATATTGCCCTGATAAAATTACTTTGTTGTTTGATAATTCTGATTTTAAATCAATTATTTTTTGTTCAATATCTTTTATGTTCTTTTCAGCTTTTAATAATTGCTTATATGTTGCGGCTTTATAATTACAATCAATTATTTTATTTTCATCATGTTGAAATATTTGAAATTCACGCTTAAAGGTAACTGTTGAACAATATCCAGTACGATCCACTTGTTTACATTGATAATAAGCCTCAAAATCTATATACCAGTAATTGTTGCGCTGTCTTAACCATAGGTGTTTTATGTTTAATTTTTTACATATAGAATTACATAACAGATCAAACCGTTCTTTGTCTTTAGCGTATAAAGATCCATCATCTTTCAATTTATAATCTTTCAATAATTCATCTTGTAAAAGTGGTATAGCTGTATTTGCTTGTTTGCATATTTTAGCCAACGCTACACTTTTATTTTTAAGTTCTGAAAACTCACCGCTTTCAATTGCCATAGATTGCAAAGTTGACAATATAAATGAGTTATCGAACCAAGTTTTTTGGTCTGTTGCTGTTTTTACAAGTTCAATTGCCACCTTGCCAGCCGTTGTTTTGTTATTGTCAAAATAAGCTTGCAAATCAGCTTTATAATTAACACGGTTTTTAAAATAATTTTCAGGGGTAAAATTTGCAATGTCGTTTAATGTTTTCATGTTATTTACTCGCTTTAGTTAGTGCTATTAAAATTAAAAACTCGTTTAAGGTGTATCTTGTACCGTGATATAAAAACATTACTTGCCAGCCTTATTGATGCGTAGTTCGCGCTTTAAACGTGCTACGCGTTGCTTCATGGCGAAATATTCAGGCGTAACATTCGCGTTATTGATTTTCATTGAATAAGAATTAATTTTGTACATTTTAGTAATCACTCATTAATAAGTTATTGGAAACGTAAAAAGAATATTCTGTCTTTTCACCTTGAAATATAAAATCATCTGTCTCATAAAAATTTGTTTCAACTGCTATCATTTTTTTGTGATAGATAGCAATAATATAATCTGTCTCATCGTTTGGCGCGTAATAGTTAATACTGTCAATAGTTAGATCTAGATTATAATCTTCACGGTTTTTCATTACTTCTATGTAAAGACTTTTCTGCTCTTCTTGCTTTTCGATTAACTTAGCTTTCACAGTGTTTTTTTGTGCAATAAAGGCGTCAACATCTTTCAATAACTTTTCATCGTTGATAAAAAAATCTTTACCACAATTACTAATTAGATCATCTAATATATAGTCGAAAACTTCACCGTCATTTTTTGCATTAACATAAGCTGAAAAATCCGCATTGTTTACAATGTTTTTATAAACTGATCTATCTGGAACATCAGTAGTATTTTTTGATTGTATCTTGATGCGTTTATATCCTTGATCTTTCCAACTTGATTTTTCGCACTCTATTTCGCTAACACAGTCAGCGCGATCAAATGAACCAAATAAAACCTCATAATCATTATCAATAAAACCTACAACACTAAAATATTTATTCATAGTAAACGCCTTTCAATTAATCATCATTAAGTAGATAAACCACATATTAAACACTTCTATATTTAAAACAAGTAATATTTACCATTTTATGTAAATTAATCATTTTATCCTTTTAAAGTCACTATCACGTTAACTCTTCTATATAAGCAATTTTCATATTTTTATAAAATCACGCTTATCAGATTAAACATTGTCATGTTTATTTGTTGGTTTATTTAATTAGCTACCGAATAACTAAAAACTGCTTTTAAAACATAAATGCTACGCATGGTAAGAGAAAATAAGGATTATCTATTTATTTTATTATGATTATGTTTTAAGTAAATCAGTCGACAGCCCTTTAAAAATGCGGTCTGATGATTAAAATGATTATGATGTTCGGGCATATTAAAGTGAAAAACGATAATTTTTTGAGATACCCCCACTAGGAGCGTTTGAGAGTTAAGTTGTTGTAATGTATGACTTTTTCAGATTATTTCTTTGCGGTATTTCATGACATTTGATGAAATTTGGTGAAAATACACGTTTTTGCAAATACCCCCTCTTGGATCGTTTGAGAGTGAATTATAAAATACCCCCATCTGGATCGTTTGAGCTACTTACCCTTTAAGTAATAACCAAACCTATCAATTTTTTTCTTACGGTTTTGCTTTTCAATATTTGTTTTGATTATGTGATGACGTTTGCATAAGGACTGTAAATTATTTATATCCCACATCTCGCCACCATCTTCAAGCTCAATAATATGATCAACCTCTTCAACTGCCTTAGCAATATCTTGGCGCATACAATGCTCACATAATGGGTCACTGGTGACTTTGGCTTTACGGAGTTTTTTCCAGCGATAAGTGCCATAAACATTCTGACCTTTTTCGTTGTAATGATGTTCGTATTTTCGTTGGCGTTCTTCGATAGGTTTTGCTTGGTATGCTCTTTGATGCTTATCACATCGAGGGGATTGGCTACCGTCAACATCAACGATAGCCTTGCAGCCGACAAAGGTGCATAGTTTTTTCACTACTTTTTGCTTTCTGCTTTTTTAGCAGCAGCTTTTTGAGCAGCAGTTGGGTTAACTGTTTTATTTGGTACTGACTTGTTGTTTAACTCAAGCGTGTCCATTTTATCTTTCCAGCCATTGTCATCAAGCATCTTTAACGTGCCTTTGTTTCTTGCGTAATACACAGCCGAGACAGTAAGTTTCTGACCATCTTTGTTTTCTACTTGTACTTCGTGCTTTTGTAATTCCATGGTAACTCCAAATTAAATTATATTGATATCGGTGAAACTATATCACTGATGTTATTTATTGCAAACTGGCTATTCAGGATCAATGCCAGCAGCGATGTACTTTTGAATTGTTGCTAATTCTTTCTTTGCATTCTTCAAGGTGTTGTTTTGCTCAAAGTGCTTTAACCGATTGTTCTTTATGAATGCATACATTGTTTGTTCAGAGATGCCCTGATCATTTGCTGCAACGATTCTACGCTCACCATTAAAAAGATGCGCATGAACAGCTTTAGTTGTTCTGCTCCACTTGCTTTTTTTACCGTACATTATTTCAAATTGTTCTTCTGTTTGCTCTGCTACTTCTGACATTTGCGACCTCTTTAATTTTTAGCTGTTAATTATAAAAACAGATATTACACTAGTAAGCATCAGTAAGCAATGCTGTGTTCAACTGTTAGCCGATTATTGCAAAAAAGTGCCAAAAAGCGCCCATATGGGCGGGTCGTGGGCGGGTCAATGCGCCCACGCTACAGCCCTTGGTATATATAGGTTTATATGTATATATATATATATGGGCGTGTTTTATATAATAATAACTATTTACTAATAACACCAAATAATAAGTACTACTCTGCTTATTTTTTTCTCATAATTTTATTTATATATGGTCGATATGGCAAAAACACGCCCATATCGTGTTAATGGAATGTTAGACTCCTTGCTGTATATGGTCTGCATCGTGGGCGTGTTCATACGCCCACGGATAGACTAAATGCGCCCACGGAGTATTTTGTTTTTAAGGATACTTTACTGGCATTGACTAAGTTGAGTGTTAGTTCATAATACGTAAAACTTTATTGAAATAACTTTAAATAAACAAGGGTAAGTAATGGCGCACACGTTTTTATCATTGGATATGAATTTAATCCCTCAGGCTACTAAAGATAATGTTCCTACTTTTTATAGTGCGTTATTCTCTAATGATAACTCAAGAATGCTAATTGATGGTCGCAATGAAAAAGGTGGGTTAGTCCATTCTTGGGAAGTATTGCTTGCGTGGTTACAATGGGAGGATAACCCTTTAACCACATTAAATATAATAGTTGGTACCTCTATCGAATACACAACGCAAGAATTTACAGCGCTTAAAAATGATGTCGATTCTATTTGGCACGTTGATCAAGAGGCGTTGGTATAATGGTTTGGGCGCTACAGTTTGATGGTGTAAATGATTACGGTACATTTTCTACTATATCTGACATGCACACGCAGGTTGGGACGGCAGGGTGGGAGTATGAGTTGCGGGTGGTTCTGTCTTCATCATCCACATCTGTGCGCTTGTTTGGTGACGGGACAACCTTTAGTAGTTACTTTTTCATAACGGAAAGTCAGACAGTAGTGAGGCAAAGTACATCATCTTCATCACAAGTCAATATCCCCCATTCAACAAATATTCTTTTCGATAACTTAGAACATACAATAGTCGTAAAACGAGCCGGATCAGCTTACACGGTTCACCTTGATGGTTTTCTTATTGGTACACTATCACAAGGTTTTACGCAGGGGGGTAACTCAGGCATAAACAGGTTGATGTCGATTGGCGGCACTGTGAGCAGCGAAGTGCAGTTGCTAGAATTAATACTGAGGGACTCTTCGGGTGTGGATAAGTACCATTGGGATGCTACAGCTTCTAGTCACGCAGCAGGAACACCAGTATTAACTGATATTATCGGAGGCAACAATGCAACAGGCGTTAACATGCCCACTGATGGCAGTGCGTGGCTTGATTTAGGTGGTGGCGGTATATCTATAGCGGTGACAGACAACCTGACACAACCATCCGTTGACAGCGTAACAGTCAGCAATATATCTGTGCTTGACTTGTATGGCAACACCACTCAACCAAGTGTTGACTCAATGCTGATAACAAACATTGATCAGCTTGTATTTAGCGATAACATCTCACAGCCAAGTGTTGATAACTTATTAATAACTGATGTTGGCGAGATATCACTTTCAAGCAATATAACTCAAGTCACCAGTGATGTCTTTGCAATAGAAAATATTACGCAACTATCAATGACGAGCAATATAAGGCAACTATCGGTTGACAGCATTGCAATAGAGCAAGTTGGCTACTTATCTTTTAGTGACAACGCTAGATCGCCAACTGTTGATACACTGGCTATTGAACTATATACTATTCTTGAATTCACTAGCACAATTAGACAGGTAACTGTTGATTCAATTGTGTTAACAACTAAAACCATGCCAGTTTTTGGCAATGATGATTTATCATTGATTGATGTAACAGTTAGTTACTCATTGACAGATAACTCAACTGACTACAAGGCGATATAAAATGACAACCTACGTAAACCCTGAACTATACAACCCAAGTGGCGCAGTCGATCAACTTGTTGCTGATGGCAATTTAGTTGTTTTGATGGACGCTTTTTCATCTGATTACACAACATTAATGGCTGCTGCAATCTTTAGTTACACACCAACAATAACAAAAGCCGCTTTTAATGGTGGCTTTAAGGCTGATGTAGCTGCGGCAACAAATCAAACTGAACCTACAAATACTGGCATAGTTAATCATTGGGCTATCGTTGATACGGTTAACAGTAAAGTGCTAGAAATTGGTGAAAGCTCTGGTGTAACAATTACTGCAACTGAACCATTTAACGTACCAGCGTTTAGCGCAAAATACCCTGCGACTATCGCATCGTAAGGAGTGACTTATGGCTGCTAAGGTAGTGTTTTTAGGTAGTGATGATGAAATTGCCATCACTATCTTGAATAAGAAAATAACCGACAACAACAATCCTGATGGCACACCTATACCATTTATTTCAAATGGCGTGACCAGTATGAAGCTGCTTAATTACGAAGATGATTCTGTGCTTGCTGACTCAAGTGTTGATGATAAAATATCGTATGATGATGTTGGCAATATAACCGTGAAATTAGGTGGTATTGATCCAAGCTTAGTCACTAAAGGTAGAAGTTACAGCACTTACCTAAAGTCATTTAGCGATGTAAACCTATCAGGTCAAACATTGGTTCATCCAAAAAGATCAGAAAGCAAACTCTCTATAACCTTCGCATAAAACCTCCAACAATATGCCCGTAGATTTTACGGGCATTACCTCTTTTTATAAAAATAAACATAACTGTGTTGACAGGTGTTTATTATTGCCTGTATACTCATTTCAAATCATTAAACAACAAGCGAGTATTTATGAGTCACATACAATTATCAAATGGCGAAAAGCACACTATTGGTGAAGCGTTTATTCCTGATATCGAGTCAATTGCTTTTGCCTTATCACACATTAATCGGTTTACTGGTCATGCTGGCGCTTATAGCGTTGCACAACATTCAGTTTTAGTTGCTCAGCAATTACCACCAGAATTAAAGTTAGCTGGATTACTTCATGATGCGTCAGAAGCTTATTTGACTGACATAGCATCACCACTCAAGGCAATGCTCCCTGAGTACAAAAAAATTGAAACTAAGTACCACTCAATTATCGACAAGCACTTTGATGTTGATACCTTTCACCCTTCAATAAAAGAAGTCGATAGAAGAATACTCATCACAGAAGCTAAATCATTTGGCTTTGACGTTGTGATAGAGGCTCACCCTAATGTCGCAGCTTATGACTTTGTTATTGAACGGGTGTCAGCTTATCAAGCATACGAAGCGTTTATTGATATGTTCATTGAGCTAACTCGAAATAAGCACTCTTAGAGCGATACAGGCATCATGACTAAATCAGAAAAGCAATTGGCAGCCAAGCAGCAGCGAGCAGCTAATAACCGAAAATACAACCAAAGCCAGCGCGATAAAGGCTTAGTTCCTGTTACGGTCTGGTGCCCTGATTATTCTAAAGAAGAGTTGCAAGAACTCATGATCAACATATGTGAATTTCACGTTGAAAAAGGTGAGCATCACAAAAAATTATTCCCTTCAATGTACCGTGAATTCAAGACTGGCAAAATGGGCAATAAATCATTGAACGATGTCAAGTTGGCATCAAGAAAACTAACGAGGCAAGAATGAAACGCAAAATGTTAAAAAAAGGAAAGGTACTATTTTTAGCTATAATTTTTTCATGGGTATTGGTGGTTGCTTTGGTCTTATTTGCCCAATGGGTATTCATGTGAAAAAACGCAAGCGTAATGATCAACGCCCTATTTGCCGATGTAAAGCTTATAAATTTCCACATAAAATTGGTGGAAAGTGCAAAGGCATTACGTTTGCAACATTTTATTTTTACAACGTCAAGCAACTGTGCAATGAATGCAATTGCTTATCTAACAATAATTGTGATGTGGTTGACGGTTTAGAGTCAATCAAAGAAGCAGAGTGTTTTCGGTATCAAGAGCATTATTGCCCTGCTGAAAATCTACCATTGGATTTTGAGGATCAAGAATGAAAAAGCGTAATAAAAAATTCAACCACGTTAAGACTGCCACTATAGTTGCTCGTCAGGCATTAAAAAACCTAGCAGTAGCAAAAGTGGTTAACGACAGTAATGATCAGCCAATTGCTCTGATTGATATGAAAGGCAATAAGGTCGGGATCACTCGCACCATTGCGAATACAATCGCTGACTTTCGCTTTAAATGGTCAATTTATTTGGTGATTGGCACAACCAGTAGGCGCAACAATAAAGAGCTTAAAATTGATCATGTACCATGTGCTGAGCCTTACCTTCAAAGTGAGCTTGTTGACTTTCTCAATAAGCGCCATCAAGCATTTATCGCTGAACTGTTAGGTAAAGGCGTAAGGTTGGATTTTGCTGGTTGGATAGCTAAGCCATCAGGCAGAGAACTTGAGCCAGAAGAGCTTTTTGATATTTTTTATAACTTAGGAGCATGGGACGAATGAATCTCGCATTAGTAAAAATGATGTTACCAAGTGTAACGACAACAAAAAGAAAATTAAGTGAAGGCGTGACCTGTAAACAGTATACAGAAAAAGAAAAAGAAACTGCTGTGAATATGGCTAGAAAAACAGAAGTTCATTTGGCGGCAAAAGCACTTGGGATATCACGAAAGTCAATTAGTGATTGGATCAAAAAAGCAGATGACAAAGGTGATCTATGAACGCAAAACAGCTAATTGAGAAAACAATTATCGACCGATGTAACGCTGAAAAGTACGACATCAGAATCGCAAAACAAGCAGCAGCACAGGCATTGGCAGCTTATGATAAAAACGCCTTTCAAAAACCATCAAAGTTAATTGATGAAGCTGTTTTTCGCGTTAAATCACTCAGTAAAAAAGGAAAGCGCTAATGAATATCCGCGAGCTAAAAGAAGGCGATAGGTTTGAAGTTATCAGGAACGGTCGTAGGTACACGTTTCTTCGCTACTCATCACCAGTAAGACCGAAAGATTGTATTGCTAGAAATGAAGCAAACAGAGAGCTTGTAAGTATTGATTTAAGAACGAGCATTCGTGCTATTAAGGAAAAAAAATGAAACCTAGTGCATATCATAGTGGCGAGACAGAAGCCGATAATTCTCAAACGCCTTGGTGGTTAATACGCCAGCTTCAAGATGTCGTTAATATTAATTTTGCTCATGATGTTTGTGCAAGAGAAAATAGCGTAAAAAGTTTAAGTGGAAGTTTTTGGTCTAAAGAAGATAATGCCCTCATTATTGATTGGGCTAATGATCAATTTCCATTTGGCGCTAATTTGAAAGATGCTTGCTGGATGAATCCACCATTTTCAATGGCAAAAGAGTTTAATGCCAAAGCCGCAAGCGAAGCACAAAAAGGTGTTGTGACTTTGGGTTGTTGTGTTCATGCGCCTGACCGAAATTGGTTTATAGAACTTGAGAAGCAAGCAACGTTTATTTATGTTCCAGATAGACGAATACAATTCCTCACTCATGATGGAAAGCCATTCACCAGAATTGATAAGCGCGGAAAAACCGTCAGTTCTGGTGCTAACTTCCCGTTATGCTTCCCCTTGTTTACTCCATTTAATAATGGTGGTGAAGCAAAGCAGATCAGGTTTATTTGTGATAAAGAGAAGTACTCATAAATTTTGAACCACTTAACTAGTTCAAAATAATAAACATAAATATGTTTAAAGTGCTTTACAACGGTCAAAATGACCGTTACTATCTCACCTCATTATTCATCAGGACAAGAAAATGACTGAATTCAAATTACTTATGATAGAGAACGAAATTAGCACAGAAGAGGCTATGCGAGTTTTCGAGATGTCAGAAAGGACGTTAAGGCGATATAAGTCAGGCAGAGTCAAAGCAAAAAAATACATGCTTATCATGCTGGAAAATATTGAACTATTCACGGAGTCAAAGGTTGCATGAATAAGTTTTCACCAGTAATGGATATTAACCTAGCTCTAATGCTAGAGGCTGAGCAAGAAGGCATAATGCCAGCACAACTGATGATTGATAGAGGCACATATAAAACAGTTGGTGCTGCAAATTTTTGGTACTTACCTGTTTTATCTGACTCCCTAACCCAAGAAGAAAAAGGTAACAAAATAGATCTTGCTAGTGATAATAATCTTCTTTCGGCATTGTCTCACTCGATATCAGAAGCAATTCAATTTCCAGTAAACACCATCTACGCTCACGCAATGGGGGTTGTAGCAAGCGCAATGAGTAAGTCATTTGAGTTTCAATATGGTGAAAGCACAAAGCCTGTAAATTTATATGTTGTAACTGCTCAGCCACCATCAACGGGCAAATCTGGCGTTAATGAAATACTCGTTGAACCAGTACATTTAGCGTTTGACTCCATTAATGAAAAAGCTGCTATCGAGCAAAAAAGAGCCAAGATACGTATGGCTGCTATCAAGCGCGAATTAAAAAGTGCTGATAACGAAAAAGAAAGATTTGCACTTGAAGATGAAATGTCAGCGCTTTATAAGCAGCATGACAAGCACACTATTTACACCTACGCTCTTGATGATGCAACACCAGAAGCAACAGCAAAAATTGCCCTTGGTCAAAAAGGTATATTCAACATAATCAGTGCCGAAGCTGATGCAATAAATATTATTCTTGGTGGTGTATATTCTGATAAAAAAGCTAACTTTGGCATATTCCTTAAAGGCTGGGATTCTGAAAGACACATCGTTGCACGTTCAAATCAAGAGGTTATGAGTGGTAGGGTTACGGGTAATATATGCGTAATAGCTCAAGACGAGTCAATCAGGACAATCTTGGCTGCTGGTGAATCTGGTCGCGGTATCAGTGAGCGATTTTTAATGGTTAGAGAGTCAACATTCCTTGGTAAGCGTACATTTGGCACAAGAAAGCGTGTTGATCCAATGTTGATGGCTCAGTATGCAAGGATGATTCAAAATATCGTCCGTGAGGATAAGGTTACACTTGTTTTCACCGACAAGTCACTAGACCTTATCAATGATTATCGTGAGCAGTTAGAGCCTGAAATGGCTGATAGTGGTCGCTACGGTAATAACATGATGAGAGGTTTTATCGGTAAAGCTGACAAACAAATAATGAAGTTAGCAAGCATACTTCACACTGTTGAAAATTGGGTTGAAAAAGGCGATAAAAGCACCCGAATAAAAGACAAAACAACTAAGGTTGCCATTAAGTTTTTTAAGGATATTGTTGAATCTTATATCGCTGCTGCTGACGAACTTGGCTTTACTGGTTGCGCATCAGAGTACAATAAAGTTGAGGAAAAATTACAGAGCTATGCTGAAAAGGGAAAGCTTGTTATTTCTACAACTCAACTTAGGAACAACCTAAAAAACATTAAGCCGTTTACGGGAACTCCAAACCTAACAAACAAGATCAAAGATGTTTTATTACCAGCGCTTGAGTCAAATTATGTGTGCGTTGTTCGTGATGGAAAAGTTTATATTAACCCACACTTAAAAGGTTAATTTATGACTGATAATGAATTCACAGAATATTATGGCATGACTTTTGATCAGGCAAATGAAGTGCTAAATAATATAAAAGAAGAAAACGCCAGCGCTATTGATCAGATAATGAAAAGCCTTGATGTTGCGGAAAAATCAAGAACAGTTAGAAGTGGCGTGGAATTTTTTACCCGTCTTGACAGGCTCAAGCGAGAACTAAAAAGGTTAAGCGAATGTCAGTAGATTACAAAGAAATACAACCTCAATTAAATGGCATGTGGGTAGAAATACTTATGATGTATGGCATTGATGTTGGCGAGTTTCGAGGGTTAAATACCAAGAATGATTTTTGCCCTTGCTGCGGTGGTAGTGACAGAGCGCATTGGCGTGAGCAGCAAGGTCGTGTAGCGCTTTTCTGTCGCAACTGTTGTGCTGATAGCATGAAGTCACCAGAAGATGTAATAATGGAATGTACTAACATTAGCTACAATGATTTGACTAATAATTTAGCTGACTTTATTAACCATGTTCCTGTTGAAAAAATCAGGCAAGCAAAAGATAGATCCAAAGCAAAGCCGACAAGAAATATGCCCATCGACCACAAACAAGATTTTGAGTTGGTTGAAAGATTTATGGCTGGTTGTGAGTGGTGTCACAGTATGTATTTACTTGGCAGGAACGCACCTAACCCACAAAAATTACCCACAAAAAATAACATTGATTACTTCCCTATGTACAATGAAAATGGCGTTGCTGTTAATCTTGTTAAGTATGTAGATGACCGACCAGTATTCATAGCAAAAGGCATTAGTTACGGAGCGCTTTACACGATAAAAGGTAGCAACCAATTAATCATGGTGACTGATCCAATTGATGGTATTTTGTGTTGGTACAAAACCCAAGCAACAATATTGATTGCATTTTCTGATGATAACCTTCGTTATTCATTAGCAGTTCACCGTGATCTTAATCCAGTAGTTTGCAGTAGAGATTCAAATATTTTAGATGAGTTTCAAGATGATTATGCCATTAGATTATTAACTGGCGATAGTTACGGGAAAGCTGGTACTGATAGTGAATTTAAGATAAATAAATAAAAAACCCTTAAACCGAATTCTGGTGAAAACGATTTAAGGGCTACAACAACAACCAAGCGAGTGCATTATGACCGAACATACATTGAAAAGTAAAGAAGTATATAAACCAAGGGGATATCAAGAGCCAATTCTTGAAGCAATTATCGCCCATTGTAAAAAGAAAGTAGCTGCACCAGCATTTGTTGATATTTCAGTTGGTGGTGGTAAGACTGCTATTTACGCTTTTATTGCCAACCATGTTGTATCAAGAGGTGGTAAAGCATTGATACTTGCAAGGCAAGGTGAGCTTGTTGAGCAGAACAGTAATTTTGCTTGGGATGCTGGATTTAATAACTCTGTATATTGCGCCAGCCTTAGTAATAAAAAATCAACACATTACCCTATCGTTTATGGCTCAGAAGGTACGATTGCAAATGCTATCGGTGAAGGTCAAAAGATGGGCTATACCGTTAGAGAAAATGGCTCTTTCGACTTCACTTGGATTCCTGATGTACTGATGATTGATGAGTGCCATCAGGTAAACTTTAAAGATCCAGAAAACCAGTACATGAAGATAATAAATTTCTTTATGGCAGCAAACCCGAAACTTAGAATCATCGGTGGCACTGGATCTCCTATTCGCGGAAAAGAATATATTGTTGGTGAATTTTGGTCAGAAAGACTTTATGAATTACCTACATCATTATTAGTTGAGTGGGGATGGTTAGTGCCTCCTATTTTTGGCTTTCCCGAAGATCTTGATGATGGTTATGACTTTTCATCTATTGAAGTCGACAAGGACGGTGACAGCTTTAAAGAGTCAGACCTTGATGAGATTATTGATGATCCAACACTGACACATAAAATTATAAATGAAATAGTTGCCAGAACAACTGATCGCTTAGGTGTATTGATATTCTGCTCAACAAAAAGGCATTGCAAGGAAGTCTGTCAGGCATTACCAAAAGACTCTTACGGAGTAATAACCGATTCAACAGGATTTAAAGAAAGGCGTAAAATTTTATCACAATCAAGAAGTGGTGAGATTAAATTTCTGGTCAACGTTGGAGTTTTAGCTACTGGATATAATAACCCTAGAATTGACACTGTTTGCTATTTACGACCGCTTGATAGTTTAACTTTGCTTATCCAAACGTTAGGTCGCGGATTAAGAATACCAGAAGATCATGATGACTTCATAAAGACTAATTGCTTGATTTTGGATTATGCAGATGTATTCGCACGACTTGGAGATTTATACGAAAATCCGATACTCGAAGAAGCTATGAAGCAAGGATCAAAGCGAAAGGGTGAGATTAGATTTTGCCCTGAATGTGACGGTGAAAACTCAATGATGGCGAGAAGATGCATCAACCAGATCATCACTGATAATGAATTCAACTTTAATTTGCCACAAACGAATATCGAAAGACAAACAGCAAAAAAATTACCACTTGATCCAGAAACGCATCGTTGTGAATATTTTTTCTCAAGTAGATCTTGTCCAGTATGTGAAACGCAGAACGATCCATGTGCAAGGGAATGTAGAGAGTGTAAGCATCAATTAATAGATCCAAATGCTAAGCTATCAAACACTCATTACACTGAAAAAGATATTAAAGATGTAGAAAGCATGGTGATGAAGCCTTGCAAAAATAATGGTCTTTATATTATTTACACACTAGTTAATGGTGAAGTTGCTAAGGAATTTTTTAGCCCATTCAGTTCAAATAAAATAGCCAACAGAATATACAAATCAACCTTTGTTAATGTTCATGTTAAGCCAGAATATATGACACAATTTAGGCAGTTCAAATCAGTCGAACAAATATGTAATTCAATGGGTACTGTTGTCATGATCCCGAAGCAAATGACACACAGAATTAACGACAAGAAAAAATCAATTATTAACAGGAAAATATTTTAATGACTAAAGTGTACGAAGAAAAATATAGAGGGGATTGCCCCCTCGAAGATACTGACCTAGTAAATTTTGTTACATGGTTTGACTATAACTATCCACACCTAAAGTGCTTGTTAATTCATGTGCCAAATGAAAGTAAGATGCCAGTTCAAGGTCGCGTAAAGCTCCGTGATAAAGGTTTGCGAAAAGGCGTACCAGACTTACTGTTTCTTCATCCTCGCGCTGATTATCATGGATTGATGATTGAAATGAAACGCAAAGATAAGCGGAAATGCAAAGTATCAAAGGAGCAATCTATGTATTCTGATGAGCTTACTAGTGAAGGTTATTTTCATGCATTTACCTATGGTTTAGATCAAGTTAAAAAATGTATGAAAGATTATCTTGCTTTATAAACAAGACTAAGTATAATCATGTTTACTAAATACAACCAAGCAACAGGAAAGAGCAAATGACCGATGTAAAAAAAGATTTAATTGAGATTGAAACGAATATCACCATGCCAGTTTTAGATGTGCATTTTGACCTAGTTAAAACTGAGCTTGAAGGTGAGCTATCAAAGTATGAAAACGTTCTTGTTACTGAGGAAACACTTAAAGATGACAAGAAACTTGCTCAGACATTAGTATCGAAGGGTAAGCTTTACGACTCAAAAAGAAAAGCTACTGTTAAAGAAATTTCAGCACCTATCAAGTTGTTTGAAACGCAAATGAAATTGCTTCAAGGTTTATGTGTATCAGCTTCAAAAGCGATATCTGATCAAGTGTCAGTATTCGAGCAAGCCAAACTTGACACTTTTGGCACTTTGCTTGCTGAGTCAATTGAAAAGCTTCGTGTTGAAATGGCAGTTGAAGAACAGTATCACAATATTGGTGCTGAAAAAGTATTCATTAAGCTTGGCTCTATCACTGGTAAAGGTGCTATGAATAAAGCGTCAAAAGACGGTATTCAGGGAATTGTTGATAAAGAGCTTATGCTTCAAAATCAAGTCGCTTTTAGGTTGTTACAGCTTGAATCAGAAAGCTACAAAGCTGAACTTGAATCTCCACTTGTTCGTGAGAATGTTGAGTCCTTCTTGTTTTTATCTGATGCAGATTATGCACTTGGGTTGGATAGAATAATTAAGAGTGAACTTGCAAGGCAAGAAAGAGCAAAAGAAGCCAGAGAAGCTAAGCAAAAGAAAATTGACGCTGCTAACGCTAAAAAAATTGCTGACCAAAAAGAGCTTGATGATCAGGCTGCTGAGCGATTAAAGCAGCAAGAAGGCTCTACCGTTGAACAGAGATTGTCTGAAAAGTTCGGTGATAATCAAAGCCAAGAAAATAGTCAGCACCAAGAGCCTGTTGACCTTGATCTTTCTGACAAGCAAATAATGCAACCTGATTACACTGATATGGTTGATGATCGCTTTAGTAGCTATGAGCAGCAAGAGAATTCTGGTCAAATTCATCAGCAAGATGTTAACTATCATCAACCAGAATATATTCAGGATCACCCTAACAATCAACAACAAAGCAAACCAGTGCAACAACAAAGTAACAAGGTTAAGTTTTTAGCCACTGTTACTTTTGAGATACTAGCACCCTCTCACGTACCAGAAGATGCTATTGCCAAGAAGATATTTAACCGAATGCAACAAAGTGGTTTTGACTCAATAACTGGTGTGGTGGTAAATAAAGTATGATGGAATTTAACGATGATGACTTTGAAATAGAGTTGTCATCAGTTCACCACGGTTTGTATGAAGGTATGGAAATGCAAACCTATCGTGATGCTGATGGCTTAGCAAACAGTGAACTTCAATTGTTCGATAAAAACCCAGCAAGTTATATGTGGAATAAGCAAGCTCCAACGGATGCAATTAAGGTTACATCAGCAGACTTTGGCACAGCGCTTCACACTTCACTATTAGAGCCTGAATTGTTTGATGACTCTGTACTTGTGTCAGATACAAAAGGTCGAACAGCAGAAGCGTTTCACAAGATGCAGATGGCACACAAAGATAAAATTATCCTCACTGAAGTTGAGTATAATCAAATCAAAATAATGACTGAATCTGCAAAGTGTGATCCAATGTTTAATCACGCATTGCAATCAAAAGGCATTTGTGAAGCTTCGATATTCGTTACTGATCCGACAACTGGTGTCGCAATGAAGATCAGACCTGATAAAGTAATTATGAATGATCAGGTAATGCTTGCTGATGTCAAATCATCTGCTGACTTGGATGAATGGAGGCAAGACAAGCAATGGCTAAATCCTTTATTTAAGTTCGGCTATGGCTTCACAGCAGCTTATTATTTACATGCTGGTTCAATTCATTTTAATCAGGAATTAACCAGATATACTTTTTTAGTTGTCAGCAAGTCTGCACGAATGGGGAAATATCCAGTATCGGTTTTTATCATCACTAAAGATGAATTAATTGAATACGGATTTTGGCAGCAAATGCTTGACTCATTAAGTGAGTTTGCTAAAAGAGAAAAAAGCGGCAATTTCATGAGTTACGAGAAATTTCCTGAGTTCCATATTTACAATGAAGATACCGTTGAAGTAACGTTTGAGGATTAAATTATGAACCAGCCACTTGATGTTTCAGGTACGATAAAATCAAAAAGCGACCAGTTAAATGTTGACGATATGCTTGGTCAAGAAAAATACATTGTTGTCGAAGGTGTGAATGTAGTTAATGATCCACAACAACCAATACATATTTATTACGAAGGTGGTAATAATATCCCTTACAAACCTGCACTAACTGTGCGAAGAATACTGATCAGTTTATGGGGAACTGACGCAAATTTATGGGTTGGCAGGCATATGAACTTATATGTTGATCAGACTGTGAGTTATGGCAAGCAGAAAGGAATAGGTGGCATCAGAGTTAATGCTGTGTCACATATTCAAAGTCGAGCTACGTTAAAGCTAACAGCTACACGTGGCGTAAAAAAAGAACATACTATAAATGTAATTAACCTAGTTTTAAATGGAGAATAAAAATGTCAAGTTTAAATAAAGTAACACTAATCGGTAATTTAGGTAAAGATCCAGAAGTTCGTTTTATGCCTAATGGTGGCGCAGTTGCCAACCTAACACTTGCCACATCTGAAAGCTGGAAAGACAAGCAAACTGGTGAGAAGAAAGAAAAAACTGAATGGCATCGCATCGTGATGTTTGGCAAGTTGGCTGAGATTGCTGGTGAGTACCTTAAAAAAGGCTCTAAGATTTACGCTGAAGGTGCTTTGCAAACTCGCAAATGGACAAACAACGAAGGTAATGATCAATACACTACTGAGATTGTGATTCAAGATTTTGGTGGCACTATGAAGATGTTAGGAGGCAAGCCAGAAGGTGGTCAGCAAGCTAACAACAACCAAGGTCAGCAGTCTAGTAACCAAGGTCAGCAGTCTAGTAACCAAGGTCAGCAGCGACAGCAAAATACCCAGCAACAAGGTGGCTATACTCAGCAGAGCAATCAAAGCCATCAGAACAATAATTCAAATAATAACGGTCAGCAACAAGGCGGTTTTGCTAATAATGCTAATAATAGTAATCAGCAGCAATCAAGCAACCAAGGTCAAGGTCAGCAAGGTGGATTTTCCAACAATAACAACAATAATGGAAGGGTAAGCCCACAAGAGTCAGCCATTAATTTTGATGACGATATTCCCTTTTAATTTGAAATAAATGTAACGAACATTCTGAGCATTTATAGAGGTATTTAATCGCATTTACCTCTATTTAATCAAAAGTAAACTTAAATAGAAAAAGGAAAGGTAATGGAGTCAAGAGAAATAGCACATCAACTAACGGTTAAAGATATTGTTGAGAAAAGAGATCAAGTGTTGGCTCTATTCAATCACGGAGTTGAATCCATTAACAAAGCCCTAGAACTATCAAAAGAAATCGAGAAAAACGGTGCTTACTTTTCAGGTTGGTATAACGTAAAGCCTCAAGAATTTAAAAAAGAATTTGACCGTAAAATATGGCGTTATTTGTTTAATATTAGCGGCACTAGTCAATTAATGAATGCAGATCAAAAAGCTGAATTTGAAAAATCCATGCAAACTAACGTGCCAGAAATCACTGTCGAAACCATTGAAGCCACGCTTATTGCAGCCAAAGAGGAAAGAGGCGAAACCTTTATTAAAGGCTTGATAGGTACACTTCAAGGGGTTTGTTCTTCTTATAAAAACAACAAAGTATTTGAGATAAACAAAAAGCTAATATTCAGTGGGATAAATGGCTGGGGTGAATACGCTGACACCATGAAAAATCGCATGGTTGATATTGAGCGAATGATCCATATTGCTAACAACGAAAAACCACCAAAGGTCGGTTTGCGTAATTCTCTATATGGCATGGCAGGGAATCAAGACTTTAAAGAGTTTAAGTATTTCTCAGTTAAAACATTCAAGAACGGTAACGCTCATTTGATGATCAACTGCAAAGGAACGCTTAACAAACTGAATAACATGATTGCCGATTACTATAACGGTAACGCAATCGCTAATTAATCTATAAAAGTAGAGGTGATTATGTTTGGTCGTTACAAATACTGGTTACAGTTTAAAATAATTAATTTTGGTATTTGGTTGTTGCCGAAAAACTATCAGACTGAAAAATTAATAACTAATTGCATTAAGACTGGTCACATTAAAGTTAAACGTGACCTTACACAAAAGTAGGATTTAGCCTACACAATTAAACTTTTATAGAAAAAGGAATAGATATGGATTTTATGAAATTGATTCAACAAATTTATGTTGTTAACTCTCAAGGAACTAATTTTTATGCAGTCGGTATGGCGTTAAACGGTAGTGTTATTGCTGAAATCAAGCATACAAACCTTACCTTTACAGGCGATCCGTATAGCAAGTATTGTGGGTTTTGTGAAAATGGGAATTTGCTATTCTCCCTTGAGCCAAGTATGCCACTTGATATTCAATACATTCCAGAAAAGTAGAGGTAAATATGAAAATAACAGTCGAGCGATTTGTATCAGATAATGATAGTACATTGTCAACGGTTTTTGTTGATGGGGTTTTTCAGTGCTTCGGTACTGAGGACGAATTCAGAGAAGAGAAAAAGGTTGGTGAAACGAGAATAGCAGCAGGAAAGTATGATCTAGCTATTCGTGATGTCGGTGGTTTTCATGGTCGCTACTTGCATAGGTTTGGTAGTGACTTTCATAAAGGCATGATCCAAGTGATGAACGTGCCTGATTTTGAGTACATACTCATTCACATAGGCAATACTGATGATGATACTGCTGGTTGTTTAGTTGTAGGTGATATCGCGTACACAAGAGGTAGATTGAAGAATGGATCGTCACTTAATGCTTATGTAGATTTGTACAACTTAATAATTGATAGTGTTATCGCTGGCAATGCAACGATTGAATATATCGACAGAGATCAACAGTAAAAATAAAAGGGCAATCAAGCCCTTTTTATTAAGGAGTTTTCCGCTTCTGCATCATTGCCTTAACGTGTGGCGCTACTTCTTTACCGAAGTAAAATGTGATTATCAACAGCATTATATAACCAAGTTGGAATGAAATAGCTAGGTCTATGATGCTGCTGACTGTCTTTTCTGATGTAACCTCACCCTTGATAAAATCATAGACAGATAACATCAAACAGACTTGAAATGTCACCACGTAATTTAAACCGAAAATCATAGCACAATATCTACGTGCTAAATTTTGACCTTGTGTTGCATTAGCTAGTTTAATTTTAAGGTCTAATAATTTTATATTGGCATCACTTTTTTCTTCTTCGGTATGAAATGACTCATCAATAAAAGTACCAATGCCACTAGTCATATCAAGTATTTTATCTGAGTTACCACCGAAAATTGTTTTAACGCCTGACCATATTTCTTTAATCATAATTACCTCGGCTGAATATTAATACTGCAATTAAAGCACAGACTGATAGCAAGAAATTAGCGCCAGTTTCACGCGCCAACTTATAAAAATTCCAATCAACTTTGAATTTAGTCAGTAACCCGTTTCGCAACATATAATCATGATAAATTGAAGCTATGAATAATGATCCATCTGGTTTAATTAGCCATTGTAACCATTTTGGAATACTCGCACCGTTGAATTTCAACCATTTAGGAATAGTTACACCTAGCACTTCCCAATCTTCCGTTAGCTGCCAAGGGTGACTACCACCTATTTTTCTTGTTACTGGTTTTTTCATGGTTTTGGTGCTCCACCAAACATTGCATACAGCACAGCTATTACTGCTGTGACCGTACTGATTATGGCTAACACTCTCGTCCAAGTCCCGTTACTTTCTAGTTGGTTTTTGGAATTAGCCGCATTAGCACCTTGATCGTTAGCATTGATTAATTCGAGGATTTGAACACGTTTATCAAGAAGTATGATTGCGGCATTGCTTTCATTTACCGAATCTTCTACAAGATCCAGCTTGTCTAAAGCTTTGGCTTCAAGTGATGTTATTTTTTCTTCTAGTCGTGTGTTTGTTTTTGTTGATACGCTCATTGCAGTAGCGAGCTCTGTCATTGCCACAAACAAATGTTTTTGATGTGTTTCAGTTTTTGTTGATCGTTCGGCTTGCTCGATCATGTGCTGATTCAATGTTTTGTTTAATTCGCTAAGACTACTCATTTAAGAAAACTACACCCTTGATTTGATTAAACAAGAGTGTAGTTAATTTAAGTTATATTGTCACCTACTTTAACAAAAACCACCGATTTTGTAAGGAGGGGTGTATTCAACTTGACCACCTTCACCATCGTCAATCATACGAGAATTAACATCATAAATACTTTCGTAAATATCCTGACCACCTTCGTCAAAAATATAATCACCACCTACCACCTCACCAATAACTTGAATAGTTGTAGACGATTCGATAACAGTGCGTGATATACCGCGAACCAAGCAAAGAGATTGATTATTCGTGGTTCTGACCACTGGCACTTTCGCAACGTTAAAGCTTACACCTTCATCGTCAACCGTAAAGTATCGGGCTAGTGTGCTTTCAGCGTCAGATTGTATTGCAATTGCTTCTGCTATCATTGCTGACAGGCTAGGTACAAATGTGATTAAATCTTTCATGGTTATTCTCCTGCCAATAGTGCGACTTCTAAGTTGTTTAACGCAAAGTCATATATTCTAAAGTCACTAATATGACCGAACAATGGAAAAGCACCGTCGCTATTACCTATTCTAATTACGTCCGGCAATGTTGTATTCCACTTCGATGTAGAATCATCAGTAACCAACACTCCGTTATTAAAAGTCTCACCTGTTGAACCATCAAAAACTGCATTTACCTGACTACGCCCCTCTTGGTCTACAACGATAGTTCTAACACTACTGTCACCAAAATACATTCTTAAATTATCACTATTCCACTTGATGAGTCTTGAAACATCTGTTGTTCCTTCCCCTATGTGAAATACAGTTTGGTATTCACCACCTCCTATAAAATTCACATCAACCGAAAAAGAAATTTCATCTGTTACGTTAGGGACATTACAATCTGTTGGAATAGTGACAATATCGCCAGCCCTTGTTGCTGGTGAACCATATGTAAATATTAATGAGCTAGGAAAAGGTAACGGTTCAATTTGAGCAAAGTAAAAGTACATACCTGAAACGCCATCATTCGCCCACGTTTGCTCGGCTGCATTGCTGTACACTTGAAGTGTTGGTGCGTTAAGCCCTCCAATATCCGTAAGGAATGTCACCGACAAAATATACGCACCACCTTCTATTTCTTTAAATTGAGTAACATATTGATCACCTGAAATAATTACGCCTAAAGCAAGGTCAACCTTAACTAACTGATAATTTGATGATTGAGTAATATTACTCCCTATCTGAATTTTACCCAGTTCACCAGCTTTAGCTATTAACGTGAATGTTTGTGTGTCACCCGCTATTGCTGTGTAGTATTGACCCATGGATTTAATGCCATTAGCTGTGTTTGGTATAGCTTTATAAGCAATAAGGTTGGTTAAATCTTCCGTTGGCGCTAATTCAATATCAACTACTGATGAAGAAAAACCGCTAATGAAATTAGAACTTGTAGGAAACTGATTCGTACTATCACCTTCAAATAACCAGCCCTCTTTTTCTTGTCGAGCGACTTCAATACCCACATAAGATGAACCAGAAACGCTGGTGGCTTCTGTTTTTACATAACCGTTAGCAACGCGAGACTCTTCAAACTGGCAAGAGTCAATGATAAAGCTATCACTGTCATTACCAACGTAACTATCGGTAGTATTTAACGCAGCAGCAACCCACATGAAAAATGTCCCTGTTGCTATAGCTGTGGCTGTTATTTCACATCGGTAAAATCCATTATCAACAGGGGTGACTTTAGCTCTGCCAGTTAAACTTTCAGGTAGTGATGTACCGTTTAAAATATCAAAGTAGCCACGCAAACTAAGGTATGTCGTATTTGATGAATATATTCGTATTTGATTTATTTCTGATGCTTTAACAATGGTTGAATGTGTATATGACTCACCAGCAACAACCGACACTTCTTGATAAACACCATGTCGAGCATTTGCGGTGCTAGGAATAACGCTATACGCAGTATTCTTGCCTTTGTGATTAGTCGAATCCTGTAATGCTGTAGCATTACTTTTAAACCAAGCAGCATTACTAAAATCTTCACTATAAGTAAGTAAATTAGTCGCATACGGACTAGGTGAATATTGCAACTTACCGTATCTATCAATATAAGTAGCACCACTATCACGCGTCCACGATAACTCGCCTTGTAACGTGTCAACAAGCTTGTTTTTCTTGAACAAATGAACTAACGGGTTATCAAGTTTTCCGTATCGGATTTTGGCTATAGAATCGCTTACAGATGTGTCAATTATTGATTGATTACCATCTTGAATAGCTTGAACATCTGCGTCCATTTGCAGCATTGTTCTGGCTGTCTTTGTTTCGCCAGCTTGATTTACAAAACTAACAGATCCAGTACTTGAACCCCATTCATCAAGCGATAAGAAGTTATCATTGATAAGGATATTTGCATCTTGCAACGCTTTTGTTGCTGCAATAAAATCGCCAGCAGTATAGTAAGCCCTTGCATTTACGCTTGTTTGATTTGAATCATCCCAAGCCAAAGCCAGCTCAATAAACTTATTATTTGAACCATCAATATAAGCTCTTTTTATTTCCACTGGACTGAACGATCCAACAATAAGACCATCACCAGCACTAATGATACCTACATCTTCGCCTGACGTTACTTCAACGACAAGTGAGCCATTATTTATAGTAACTTGATTAGCATAAAACCAGAGTGACATTTTTATTCCTTAATTTTGTGTTGTTAAAACTGACCCTACTTTATATTAATAAGGTCAGTTTGTGTATTTGTTATTCAGATCCCGTAAGCAATAAAGCTAAAATATTCCGTTCCTGCATAAGCGTTATCCCGATTAAATACAAATGAGTTGGCAGATGCAACGGTAGGGTAGTTCATATTTCTATTTACCGTACTTGGCCCCATATGCGATATGGACACACCAATAAGCTGAGTAAACGCATCTGTCGTGCCATGCTGTACAGAACTACCATTAGCTGAGTTAAATACCTTACCCTCTGCTGTTATTATATTTATAGTTTGATCGCTATCAGTGTCACTTACAAACGTCCCTATTTTTAAGCGAATACCGTTAAAGCTAGATCCAGTAACATCACCACCAAAAGAGCCTGTAGCAGCACTCAAATCACCGCCAAAAGATCCACCGCCAGCACCAGCAAGAAGATAAAAAAACGAGTTAGCCTCTGTAACAAGGGAGTAATCTACCTGACCATTTACAACAACACCATACCCATACCAATGTACGAATTGATTGTTAGATCCAAAACCCTCTGCTGCTGTGATATGAACAGCATCACCACCCCCTATATATTCAACTTTAGGCGATTGGATTAGCGTGTTTGCTTTGAATCTGTCACCAGAAATTGATCCTGTAGCAATTAAGCTACCATTAACAAGTAGTGCAGGAGCGACCCAAACTGAGCCATTGTACTCTTTAGTACTGATAACTGAACCAGTTGCATTTCTGTACGTTAAGATATCACCATTAACTGGCAAAAAACCTAATTGAGCAAGCATATCGGCATTGGCATCAACATCGCTAGGAAAAACACCATTACGCAATGTCAGTCCGTACATTCCAGCACCACGACTTCCTGTGTCACCTTTTACACTATCTCCTTGCGAGCCTTTTGTCCCACCTTTCACAGCAGTAAATGTTACAGCATTGCCTTTATGTAAAAGGGTTGCACCTTCATATATTGCATTGACTGCAACAAAAGAAGGAGTAGAACGACCGTTCCATTCTCTTGTTGTTGTATATCCAGCAGCAGTAGAAACAGTAACTTCTTTGACTACATCAATATTACCGTTAGATAGGTTTTTAACTACTGTTCTGCGCCTACCAATTTCAACTGAACCTTTAAAGAATACAGTGTCGAACTCACTAAAAACAGCAGTAGGACTCCAAACCCCACCATCGTTCGCTTGCACCCAAGTTAGTCTTTTAGCGTTAGTCTGACCAATCCAATCAACACCTTCTGCTAAAATAGTATCACCTGTCCACTCCCAATATGAGGAATAACCATCAATACCGTCAGTCACATCAGTCAAGGTAACTGAATCATAAGTGATACCAGCTACATCATCACGCAATTCAATTACACGTGATCCGCTTATGGTTGTTGCGTTATTTGTTTCAGTAAAACCTAAGTCAGTAGTACCATCGTATAACCTGACATTTCCTGATACTAAATCTGCTTGAGTTCCCCCTGAAACTTTAGTTGCATACATCTGAATCGTTCCAGTGCTATTTTTTATACCTGTTCCATCTGGCATTCTGATTTTATACACAACAGCAGCATCGCCCTCATCACCTTTATTTCCGTATGGAGCAGGAGTAGACCAAGCACCACCCGTCCAAGTGGTCGTGGCAACTCCATTCAAGTACGAGATGCTTTCTACGTAAACACGTTCAGTTCTGTACGTTACCTTTCCGTTCTCAGCATAAAAGTCATCAACCCAAGCTGTATCTGTTGGTGGTGTCTCAGTTGCACCGTCAAACGATCCATTTGTTGGTTTTGCTGGTACAGATGTTTTAGCTTGATATCTAACTGAATGATAATCACCTGTTGTACCATTGAAATAATCTGACCCAAGAACAGGATCATCACCATCTTTAACTAGTACGGAATTACCGCTACCGTCAGTGACGGTATATGTACCATCGCCATTATCAGTAACCGTTGGTAGTGGTGCGTTTTCGCCATCAGTAATTGTTACAGTGTTGCCATCGCCATCAGTAACCGTTACGGTATCGCCTGATTTTGTTACTAATGGATTATCACCTTTAACACCTTGCTGACCTTTTATTTCAGCAGGAGTAGACCATGCAGAGTAACTTGGTGTTTCATTGCCTTTTTGTGTTTTGACTCTTTGCTTAACGTAAACATCACCATTGACCATAGGGTAATGCCAAAGATTAAGGTTGGCGATTGAATTTGTTACACTGTACTGATGCTCGATTGAATTTGCAGTTCCATCAAGCGCACGAATATCTGCCTCGCTTTCTACGCTAGTTCCATCCCCAAGAGTTACATTTGCCTTAATATTCATTAACTGATTAGCAGTATCTAATGTCAATAATGGTATAAAATCACCGTCATCATCTATGACGCCAATGCGGAATTTATCAGTGCCAATATCGAACTTAGTCGTTGAGCCATCATTGGTGTTAACAAACCCACTAATTCGACCATTGACATCAGTCAACATAGCGCCACGCGCAACCAAGTTACCCTCATCATCTCCAAAGACTTGGCGAATATCTGTTAAGCTTGCTGTGCTTGTGCCATTACTTACTTGTAGGTTGCGTATGAATTCAGATAGAACACCGTCAACCCACGAATGACCGATAGTTGCTACACATAAAACAGCATTGGTTTCATTGGTAATAGCTCCGTTCTCGTCAACACAGTAGCCCACAGAGGTTCTTGTGTACTCTTTGGCGTTAGCTAGTGATAATGTATCACCTTCGCCCATTGCAACGCTTAGATTGCTTAATGAGGTGGCTGTAGCTTGCTTCTCACTAGCGAGTGCGGTTGTTAATGATGTGGCTTGTGCTGCTACCAGATCATGCTGAACCGTTAATTCTTCAAGTGAAGAAGCTGTTGACTCTTGCTCTGTTGCTTGTGCTGATAATTTTTGCTCAGCATTGGCAACCTTTACGCTTTCGATACTTAACTTGTTATTTGTGACCAAGGCGTTATAAGCTTCGATTACACTAGCCATGCCAGCAGCTTTTGCGCCCAAAGACAGTCCAGCAATACTTGTTACTTGATTTGTTATCTCGCCATTCAAAGCATCAATATCTTGACGAGCAA
>JAYJMJ010133552.1:0-15885 GCA_036873875.1 Laminaria ephemera | reverse complement strand
AATCGAAGTCGCCACCAAACAACCTACCACCAAGCCCCCCCCCCCCCCTACTGCTGTAGATGACCGAACAAAGCGACCGGCTTTCAAATTCCTACTATTAATAAGTAAAACTACCATCCTTATATATCGGTACCCGATACACATGCTGTATTGCATTTCACGTCCAGAGCACCATCAGACCGATCGGCCTCCAAATTCCTATCATACTGCAGTATTAGTGGTCCCTCCGTAGCCAGCCGGAAATACCGGCACTATATCGGCAAATGGCACTACTCCGCATACTGCCACTACCTGTTGTTTCCATCTGTGTCAGGCAATTTCACAGGCACTATGTCGGGCAACCGGCACTACTCAGCCGGCGCTATAGAGGGACGGACCTCTACTGTACTGCATCCTCGTACGAGTATATGCTTCGGGAGTTGCGGGAGTTATAGTACACACCTCTGTACGTAAGCTACAAGCTCTTTTTTAAACTCAAAACTTCTGTACTTTAGTCACAAGTCCATTAAAATTAGAGACTATTCCGAGGGCATAGATGATCTGAATGTACTGTGTACAGGTCGCGGCTGGAGGGGGGTTGGCCACCGAGGCTCCCCCCCCCTATAATCCGTCCCCTCTACGTATATGCAAAAAGGTAGAGGGGCTGCTTTAACTGCTGTGCAGCGAGAAACCATACACACACACGATTCAGAAAAAAAAAGTGAGAAACCGCCTACACATGGTTCAAAACAAAAAGAAAAGTAACCGTCTTCATACACTTATCAGAAAAAAAGGAAGAAACCATCTACACGGTTGAGAAAATAAAAGTGAAAACCCGTCTACAAACGGTTCAGAAAAAAAAACGACAAACCGCGTCTACACACGCTTTATAAAAAAAAAAAATCGGGCCACGATCGAAAGCGGCCGTCCTTAAAAAAAAAAAACTCATTTTTTTAAGACAAAATTCTCAAAACAACAAAAAACTACTGCAAACACCTGGAACCATTTCGTGGCAAGGATCGGGATAAATGGCTCGTTCACGACATAACATAACACAACATAACTCAAGTGGTCGCCCAGCGAGTCTCGTATCTCTCCCTCCCCGCGCAAAAACGCCACCCTCCTCAAATAAAACGCCCCCCCTCCCCCCCGAATAAAATTCGCGCAACACCACCCTCTCATAATAAAGCCCACCCCACAAGCCCAACCTTACTACGAAACACAAATCTACCACTCCCTCCACAAGCACCCTCGCCCCCCCCCCCCCACGCCGTCTGGGTGATGGCAGCAAATACGGCAAAAACTCCCAACAAATTCGCGAAAGAGCGCTAGCACTACTATACTACCAGGAACATCGACGTCGCTGGCATAAGGCAAGCCTCTGCAAAGCAGTGACACATAAAAATGAATACCAGGTACGTAGTACGTAGACAATGAGATGCTTGGGAAGGGGTACGAAGCACACATCGGCCATCATACCTCTGTAAGGTGGGAACAAATAAATGCGCTAGACAATGCGATACTTCAGGGAGTGCGAAGCACACAGCTGAGAGGCTACCTCGATAAGGCAACGACAAATACATGCGCTAGACAAACATGATGCTGGAAGGGAGTATGGAGCACACAGCCGCTGCCTCTATAGACCGAAGCATCAACAAATCTATCCGCTACGAGTACACCTGTGGTACTTCAAGGGTGAGGGCAAAAACACGAAACCCGAAATTCGAGCGCTGGTAGGGAGGAGTTATGTTCATGTTTGGCCCTGCGTTTCGAAAATCGCCATCAATGGGTGCGTATACAACAACCGAACCTCACACCTGTGCAGGGAAAACGATAGATGTTTGCGCTTCCCCTCCTGGTGGGACGAGCGCTCCATCTAATAGAGAGACTCTTATACAGCAGTGGTCTCCCTATAGCGCCGTTGTGCCAGCCGGAAATACCGGCACTACAGCGGCAACCAGCACTACTCCGCATACTGACACTACTGGTTGTTCCCGTCTGTGCCAAGCGATTTCACAGGCACTATAGCGGGCAAACGGCACTACTCAACCGGCACTATGGAGGGACCACTACTGTAGTCACTATGGTTCGAATAAAATAAAACCAGCACACCACATGTCAACGGACATAACCAATATAACCTCCTAGTGGCACGCCATATGTCAACGGAAATATAACCTCCTAGTGGTTGGTATATAACCTCCCAAGTGCTCCATCTAGACCGCGACACAAAAAAAATAGTCAGTACGATCCGAATATTATATATTCAACGGCACGTCACAAGTCAACCATCATAATACAACATAAAAATACAACCCCCTAACGGGAGCTAAAAAGAACACCGTTAATCTATATAACCACTACTGCTACTACCTGCATTGTATGTCTTCTGCAAGACCCTGCGCACCCTGACAGGGTCCGCAACAAGCAACAAAGGTCGTGTGCCTTCTAAACATGTAAACACAAAAACACACACTTATCTACTTGTAAACACCCCTTACTCGCTCGCGGTGCAAGCACAACGCGCGGCCTCAGAAAAGCCTGCACTCACAGAAAACCCTATCTTTTTCGGCGGATGGCTCGGCTCTTCGCGAGCGAATTCGTCGAGACATTTTCCTTTGAATACTTAACGCATATCGATAACCTATTATTGGAGTCTAGACTAATATTTGGTAGTCTAAAATCTAGTCCACAAACCCACCGTTCCCCCCAACTGTCCCTGGCGTTAATTTAATCGCCATACTCCAGTCCGTGGTCACCATGTACTCAAATGTACTGTACCGTATCAGGTACCCGGCATACACTACAGAACACCGAATAAGAAACAGAAATACCGGCTCAGGCTGGGCTTCTTACTCCAGAAAGGGTGCGTTCCACACTAACTTCAGTATAACGACCTTCGAATTTCTTATTTTCCTGTAAACCTCAGCTTGGAGTTCTTATGACCCAGTTTCTTAACCTCAGCCTGGCGTTCTTATGACCCAGTTTCTTATTAGGTGTTCTGTACTGTACAATTTAGCGCCGTCGCGCTCAATGACATGCTCATCTCATCATGCATACCTCTAAACCCAATCTAAACCCAGTTCACCCGACAATCCGACGCGATATTCGTCCCCGTCATCTAAAACGCCGCAATATCACGTTCTCTCGCTCTAGAGCCTAAATAAAGCCTAGAGCTGCTGCTTGCTGTAGCGACGGCCTGATGACCCCCTCCACTACAACCGCACGCGCACGTTTTTTCAGGCCAAACTACTTGGAATTAGGGTGGGATCATTTTTTCGCAGTATCTAACGATGGGATCATTTTTCGCAGTATATAGTGATCGATCTTTTTTATCGATTTTCACTACTGTTTGTCCCTTACTTCTTGGACACTGACTGCTCTTCTACCACACTGACCACTCTCCAGATGCGTTTTCACCATCACCATCACCACCACCACCACCATCACCACCACCACCACCACCACCACCACCACAATAACGAATAGCAGCAATTAAACTACCCGGTACTACGTATCAGTAATCAGTACAAGTAACTACCGTGTCGCCGGTGTCGCCGGCTGTTGGTGCTTGCGCGAGCCCTCTTCGGGCCGGCTTGAGAACTGCTGAAGCCCTCGGCCTTCACGCAGATCCTATTATATAAGGAAAGCAAACACGTGGTGAAGCGAAAGCAAATAAAAGATGGCGAATGTTGGGATGCTGATGATAATGAATGTTGGCATCATGCGTGTCGAGGCTCTTGACTGGATTTATTCCGACATCAAACCCCTTCAAGCACCTGTTATCATACGGTTTACACGTTGCAGCGTACGCACGTAGGGAAACGTACCGAAAGCTCACCGAAGGCAGTATCAGTATATATGATTGTGCCAACTTTATGACGGGAGGACGGGTGACAAAAAAGTACCGTCACATTTGGGGTGATAATTAAATGCGCCGTTGGGTGTGATGTGAATGTGTGTTAATACTCATATGAATTGTCACGGCATAGCAGAGTTAAAAGGGTAGTCGACAGGATATGTGCCAAATGCGCCGCTGAATGTCATGAATATCACGGCATGTTGTTTTGCTCAATCGAATGAATGTACAGGTATTAGCGTATGAATGCATACATTACGGTGTACTAGGTAACACGCAAGACAGCAAATCGCCTCGGTCCAATTTCCAAGCTGATTTTGCCGACAACAGGGAAAGTGCAAACACCGAGCGATGCGTGTATGGAAATATCTCGACGAGAAAGATCTCGATGAGATCGAGCCAAAGCCGCGACTTCCGTCGTGAGTCTCCCTCTAGGTTTGGAGAAAATCGTCCCGGAAAAACGCCCCGGGGTGTGTGTTATCTTGCGTGTTACATATACGGCGCGTCAGATGTCCGAAAGTTCGCTTCGGCGTCGTTTCTCTTGTCTCCTTGTGACGGATGCCCACTTGCGTTCCAATCATATAATATCCCGTTAACAGTAACAGAATAGTGAGTTGCACTCTGTTACTATTAATAGTAAATACACACACGTACACAGTGGGTACTCCGACTCAGGAGAGGCCAGGTCGTTAAGAGAAAGAATAGTTCAGTTAAAGAGAGGGGAAACCGGCCTGAACCAAAACATGGAGTTACTTGGAAATAGTGCGGACAAGTAGTACCAAAGTTTAGAGAGAACGTTTAGTGAAGAGAGGTACTTTCGGCCCGAACCATACAGGGGTACCCACTAACTTGTAGTACATATCGTATGTACCAGTATATGATACCATCGTAGAGGGTGATTTGAAAATAGATGTCCTTCTGTTTGCGGGAGAGTCGAGTAATGACCATGTGGAGAAGGCTGCTGTGGTGTCGAGCGGTAGAGCAGCGGACACCTGTTATTAATAGGGTAAAAGTAATGGTCAAAACGGGGCAGACTACGTATACCCTCGCACTTTTCAGCCAAACGGGGAGAGGAGGGGGGGTGATAATATTACATTAATAGTTGCCGCTTGAACCTTGGGACTCACTTATTTTGCCGATTGCTCGCTGATACTGGCTGATACACACATGACATACCCACCGGGTACACACTGATACTGGCTGATCTATTAATATTTGTTTAGTAGCTGACACACCTGGCGAACAAAGAACGGGGCGAAACTTATCTATCCATTTGATACGTCGAAAATACAGTTTCGACAATTGTAGAATAGTTATATTCCATGTATTAACCGGTATTATATTCCGGTCACCTCGGTAGTCTACTGGTTAACCTCGAATACTAATTGAGGTTGGAGTCAGGGGTTGAAATCTCGGTATTGAGATTTTTATTTATCTCATTTTATTTCTAGGGACACCAACTGCCGAGAGCGCTTTAAAGCGCGGGTAACCACAATTCGACGCGAGTCGACGAAGGAAGTGCTCAATTCTTCTCGCGATAAAAACGAAGGCGCGAACCGTAGGGGGGAGGGGGGAGAAGAGCCTGCTAACTAAGTGACCCCGGGTCTGAGTATAACAAGGAAGGGAGGGAGCAGGAGAAAGAAAAAAGTGAGAAGATAATAGAAGGGATGAGCAAAAAAAAAAAAAATCCATACCTTTCGTACCATGTATGGTAGTTCCTTCCTACAAACCCCGATCTAACACCCTGTGACAAGCCGAAACAGGCGCTCTTATCTACACGTTGCTCTTACGCGTACCAGTATAGTTTGAAATGTGCCAGGTATGGCTTTTAGCATGGCGGGACATGCCGATTTGACCGTCCCGAATGCTCTTATCTCGGTACCCACTGTATATATACGCGGCGGTACGGTGACTCACTTTTCAACTTCATGCTCCCACTCATTGAGGGCTTCCACGTAATCCATGTTGGAGTAAAAGTACAGCCCATCCCTGAAGTCTACCAGACGGTCATTCATGTCGCGAAGCCTCGCGAGCTCGTCAGACCAAAGAGCCACCTGTTTGGCATCCTCTTGATTGTTGTTGTTGTTGTGGTTGTTGCTGTTGTTGCGCTGCTGCTGCTGCTGCTGAAGGCCGACCGAGAGGCTACTGCTGTCGATTTTTCGGGCGAGCTTGTCTCCCCTTCGCTCGATGCGCTTGAGGGCCTTGCACACCTCAGAGTAACGGTCCTGCCTCCAGTTCTCCATTATTGTCCTCTGTCTGATTCTCCTTCGAAATGTGACTTTGTCGTGTGCTTGAATAATCTCTATCGAGGTGCGTTGCCTGATGATGCAGTGCTGTCCTGATGAGAGATATATGGTAGTGCAGGGTAGTAAAAATCTTCTTGCTTTTCGTTGTAGGGCTGGAGTGGACGTAGGGTGCAGACGGACGCAACGAATGCCGGGCAGGTTAGGTGACGGCTTGTCTAGCTGGTTGTCTTGTGGTCGGATACGGATACGATGATGATCGATCGTGATAGCATTTGGCATGATACTTGTAGCACGCCGAAAACGTGTGACATCATGCAAGCACCTACGGTACCCGAAGCACAACGTACAAAAAAACATTCGGTCACAAGACCAGTGGAAACAACAAAGAAAAGAGAAAACGCACTGGTGTGACAAATACGATATCATGCCGTGCTACATGATGAGTTAAGGCGCATCGTAGAGGCGTGCAAACTGCAACACAAACAAACGCGCAAACACCGCCATCGATTGCCATGTTCGCTCGAGAGCACGCAGTATTCCCTCGAACTAGCAATAGTTGTAGGAATACCCGTGGTTCGCACCACCGCTGAATGATACCGCTATTAATGTAACATGGGGCGCAAGCACATAATAAGTACCTGGTGGTACAGAAGGGCACGTCATACGCGTCATCATCACAAACGGGTTCTGTTCTGCGTCCACAAAACTTTTGTTTCTCCCTACTCTTATCATAATAGGTGAGGTGAACGAACGCTCAGGACTCAGAACTCAGGGCGGACACGGACCGAACGGCCGCCAGGTTTGTGTGCTGATGATGATGTCGCTAGGTAGAGAGAAGAAAGGACAAACACAACACACATGCACACGCCGCAATCAGCCGCGTTGCAAGCTACTACTACTATTATTAGCTTGAAGCAGCAACAAGAACAACAGCAGTCTAGAAAAAGACGATCGATCAATCACCTTGTAGGGCAAAAAGCACGGCACGCACCTGACCGAGCAGCAGCAGCAGTAGTACGTAGTAGTACGGAGTACTTCGAACCGGGAAACTTGAAAAAGCTTGATCGCGCAACCAGGCTTCGGGGTGGTGAGTGCTGCGGAGAAGAGTTGTCACAGAGGGAGAAGAAAAACCGGACTAGTCTGAGTCGGTTTGTGTGCGGCTGGTTCGTTGTTATTGTGGAGCTTCGTTGTATGGGGCAGGCTTGTTGGTGTGCTGATGATGATGCAGCTGCAGCTGGAAGGATGCTTGAAGGTAGGGAGAAGGGGAGGAGAAGTGTGTGGGGCTGGGACTGCGCTGGTGGTTCGGGCTGAATCATTGGTTAGTGCCGCCGGATGTAAAACATCAACAAAAAAACGAGGAACAGCTGAGCAGCAGCTGCCGTTTTTTGGCGCCTTCCTCGGAATGATTAATCTTCCCCCCGACTTTTTTCAGAATTTTATGTGTGGTCTAGGGCGGGTGCAGGAGACCAGGGACACGCGCACAGGCACCCACGGGGCAAGCAATAACCCCACCCGCGTTTTTTTGGGGATAAACTACTTGGAGTTAGTGAGGGACCGTTTTTGCGGTGGTATAGATAAGCCCGAAAAAGGAAGGGCATCCTAATATACGCAACCACAAAAAAAACCCAACCAGACAGAACTGGATCATAAATAATGTTGTTGCTTGAACCTACTACCTATAATAAACGAGAGCCTTCCTTACGGTGCACAAGAAAAGTCTGCTACTACTACTCTGTACTACTATAGTCTTTGACTTGCTGTCAACGGTTATATTCGCGCATCCCTATCTCTATCGTCTATCATCCCTCTGAGTTACTGCTGCCCCTCTCTTGGCCTTACACTTGTTGTTGTTGTTCTCACATTAACTCACATAAATTATAATCAAGTCCGTTGTCACAGGACAGGATCCAGTCGCTCTGGAGTGGAAGAATACCCCACCCAGGAAAAAAAATAAAACACACCAAAAGCGGTACGCGTATAAATCATACTCACTCGTGGCTGAAGCAAGTCGTACATCGGCCAGAAAAATAAATAAAAGTGAAATCCGAAGTCAGCGTACGTACGTATCAGGCCCATACTGGTACATACGTTTCAAGATTCGCAACTGAAACCGACTACAACACCGCATGCCACCAAGGAAACAAAATAATATACAAATCCGAGGAAAAAAAAATAAGTAAAAAATAAAGGAAGGAAGACAGGAAGAGAAACCAGAGGAAAGAAAAGAAACCGAAGCAAGAAGCTACGTAATAATACTGGACTGGTACAACAGCACAGCCACAGCAGCAGTACGCGTAGCAGCTTTGTTCTTGTCTTTTTTCGCAATAATCATCATCTAATCTCGAGGGACTGTCGGGAAATATTATTTCTGCGGTGGACCAGCAAAAAACTCCTGGATACTGGATACCTTCCCAAACATGTTATTTACCCGTGCATTCTCGTGGATATTTGGATGTTTATTTCCGATTTCTTGGGGGCTGTATCGAAAAAACTTTAAGGCTGCTCTATCTAGCTTTTAGGAGTATGATACTCTTTAATGGGCATGTTATCATGAAAGGTAGAATAAGAACATCTCGCCGAAAATCGAGAGGAAAAACGAAAAAAATGAAAAATGAAAAACGTCTGCATGAAAAATAGCAAAGAAAAATACTGAAATCACGGGAAAATAATTGAAATCACGGAAAAATCATGAAATCATGGAAAATAATTACCAGTATGCATTTTATACTATTAATAGTAGCAGCATGCATTTTAGACGAAATTCGAAATGTTTTTCCGAAAAAGCGTAAATTTGTTTCCTCGCTTTTTATCCCATCACAGACAGCGCACAGCAGCACCAGCACACAGCAGCAGCACCGTATCACACACGTAGCACTCTCTCAGAAGACTCAGGCTGGTGAAGCGGACTCGGGACTGGGACAGCGGGGCCATCAAGAATCTCGAGGTACGACTCGGTGGGAAAACTCTGCTGTATTGCTCGTAAGGCACCCATCCATCCTACCAGACTTTGCTGCTGCTGCTGCTTGCACTGCTGCTGTGAAGACCCTCAGCGCTTTTGACCTGCTGGTGGTACTGCTACCTACTGCTGCTGCACTCGCAGTTGTTTGGAGGTCATAGGAGGAGTCCAGACGCCGCACGCGTCGTGAAGACATAGGCTTGACACATACATGCCCTCACACCCTACCCCTCTACGCCGTACAGCTGCTGCTGCTGCTACTGCTGCTTGCTCTGTAAGACCCTCTGCTAGCGCTTTTGGGCTAATAATGGTCTGCTGCTGTGATCGCTATTATTAGCAGTTGTTCGGAGGTCACAGGAGGAGGAGTCCAGATGCCGCTCGTGCTGTCAAGACATTAGCTACAAGACATAAGACATGACACACACATACGGCATGTACATGCCCAGACCCCAACCCAACGCCGTACAGCAAGCGAACGGCGACCATCGTACCCTAGGAAGTATTACGAGGTCTTGGCCGTCTCGAGGCTGCGTCAATCTCAAGTTGACTGGTCACGAAATATTTCCGGCTAAGACAGAAATAGGACGTTTGATACCTGGTATTTGATACCGATTTGGACAAAAATGTAAAGATCGTTTTGTATTCATTTCAATATCCAAATGGTCTCTACATTTCCGACCATAGTGGTGCATAGTAAGGTAAAGAGCCAGCTCTGCACTGCAACAGGCAAACTTTAAATCTGGCTCGAATTTTCTAAATCTAAAACCGCCTAGAAACCGTCGTTTACCGGGTTCTGACGTTCCGACTACTTGCTACCCGCTGCAGTAGTATCCTGCCAGTACTCTTACTATTAATAGTAGATATCATATTAATAGTAACGTCACGTCATACAAGGCGCTTCGCTCAGAAAGGAAAAATAGCACAAATTATGTAAAAGCGGACAGAGGTCCATGATTGATGATTGTAAGTGTAAACTGGCGACTTGAAAATGCCAAGAGCCCTGCCGCCATGCTCCAGCAAAATAACCCGGACGTCACATGCATGAGTATACCTTATGTACGTGGTATCTTGATGTGGTCTACTTGCGATGCGTATGTCTGTCTCGAAGTTTGTGAGTACAGAGCTTTTTTTGTCTCTCTAGGATGACGACTCGGCACTGACACTGGGTGTGTGCTGGATATCGATGGGTGGAAAAACAGTGAAATAAAAAACACACACAGCAGTGTGGTTGAAGTATCAGCAAAGAGACAGCTGTTTTTTGTTACGTCAGTCACACCTTAAGATACTCTACTCTAAAAATAGCATGTTGCGTCTAGACGACGGTCCGTCACAGGGCTGAGTGTCAGCGGTAATTGTAAAAAATGCAAATTATTACCAGGTACTCGTAGTTGTTGGTGGCTTTAACGCAATATTCAAAGAACAAGAACAACAAAAGAGGAAAAAAGAAATATAAAAAGACTCGTATATATATCATACATGATGACTTTCGGTAACACACTTTTGCTCTTGTCTGCTTGCTTGCGTTGTCGCACTCTGGTCGACACGAACGTACTGCTGCATGTACTTTGCTGCTCTGTGCAGGGCCGATTGCATGCTGTTCTGCTGTGCTTGCGGTGCGTAGATACTACTGTGGCTATCGGAGCTTGGTTTGTACCTTCGTGGTGTGCGCAAAAGAAGCAGGTTCAAAAGCAAAATTAAAAAAGCAAAAAAGCAAAAGGAGGAAAAGTAAAATCAGTCCTGGGATCGGTCCGGAAAAAAAAATTCCCCTCGGCAATTATGAGCTGAGAGTAGTCTGGGAGGCCAGAGAACTGCCGAGGGTCGCCTCCGGAGGTACCGACATTAGAGTAAGTGAGTCTATTACGGAGGACCATAGCAATCAGGACCCACGACATGAAGTAAAGAGAATTACAGATTCCTTTCCGATAGTCGTTAATACTTTTGTCTTTTGGGCTGAACAGACTTCCAAAATTCAACTGCTGGTGGGCCTTTTGTTTTTTTGGGGGGCTATAGACGACTTCAAATTTCTGCGGCTGGTGCACAAAATGTCACACCAGTTACGTCCGTACTGATGATTTATTTGCTAGATGTTTGTTTGTATCATACTAATCGTAGACTGCTGTTGTACGCAGCAAACGTTCTGAGCACACAACAATTTGTACATTTTAGGACCGCAAAGCCGAGACAGCAGGAGGTCAACACAACAGCAGCAGCAGCAGCAGCACAGCAACAACAGCAGCACGCTTTATTTCTCCTGCGTGATATTATTATTGTGCTTTGCGCCAACCAACACGGTCTGTCTTTCCCTTAACAGAGGAGGCAAGGGTGAGGGGTGAGAGTTGTATGATATCATACAGACGTCTTGAACTCTGAATCTGCAGAAGACTGCGTGTGTGTGTTGTTGTCGTGCGCCTCTGCACGCTGCGCTGAGCGAGCAGAGTGTTTTTTTTCTTCTCAGTTTTCACGTATTTTTTTGTTGCTGCACTCTGAATGTATCTGCAGACTGCGTGTGCGTTTTTTTCGTGCCTCTGCACGCTGCGCTAAGTGTTTTTCTGTTTTTTTTCTTCTCAATTTTCACGTTTTTGTTTTTTGGTAACAGGTAGATTGTTTTACTGAGCAGTAGTAACAGCGGTAGTATTAGGGTCATTCCTAACGAACACAAAAAATATCAGGAATCGTGACAAAAAAACGTGACATTTTCACGAATCGTGACATTTGTCAGGAATCCTGATTTTGACTAGTAGTTTTGAAAATTTCCATAGAAATTGATGTCAGGATTCCAGACAATAAAACGTGATTTTTTTTTTGAAAACGTGACATTCCAGAAAAATTTCAAATGTCAGGAATCGTGATTTTCTGTCTAGAATCGTGATTTTTTGCGTTCAAGGGTCATTCCTAACGAAAACAAAAAATGTCAGGAATCGCGACAAAAAATGTGACACTTTCACGAATCGTGACATTTGTCAGGAATCCTGATTTTGAATAGTTTTGAAATTTTCCATAGAAGAAATTGATGTCAGGATTCCTGACAAAAAAACATGATTTTTTTTTTAATACGTGACATTTCAGAATTTCAAAACGTCAGGAATCATGATTTTTTGTCTAGAATCGTGATTTTTTGCGTTCGTTAGGAACGACCCTTAATAGTATGATCACAGCAGTATCTCAGACTGCTGTACCCATCAAATGTGCTAAGCACAACAAACAGCAGTTTTCAGATAATATGTTGCACCCGAATGCTTGCGCAGGTTGGTAGCAGTGGGGCCACGATAACTTACCACCCGAAAAGAGCGACCGTCTACCGGATCTATCTATGGCCTTTCTGATTGTTTGTGTGTGTGTGTTCTTCGCATTAAACTGCTCTCTCCCCCCATCTACATTCAGCACACCCCAGTAGTCCGTGCCGATGCCAGAGAGAGCAAGTTCTGTGGTCTCAAGCTAGGAGATAGATGTGACATGTATCCAGCGCAAATATTACAGCCGTGCAAAAAAAAAAAAATGCCAAACGCACTGAATACGAAAGCGAAAGCGAAACAAGCCAGCACACCAGACAACTTGGAGGGGAGAAAAATGTATGTATGTTGTATTCGTACAGATGATCAACAACAACCCGTTTTACTTTTTTTTCTGTCTGGTAAGATTCCTAGTTCGAGACCGTGGGTGGGTCATGACCCCACTTTTCTCTGCGTTAGCAGAGTGTTCTCACTGTTGTGAACTACGACGGCTGAGTGAGGTGACAAGATGACAAGTGACAAGTGGCTCAGACGTGTGTCTTGAGGACATGAGGAGAGATGAGAAGTGGCAAGAGAAGTGAGAGGGGGTGGCGAGCCGTGGTCGTCGCCCCCTCGGCTCTCGGGACAAAGGGACAATCCAGCGGGCTCTTCCAACATGTCGCTGCAGAGGATTCATCAGGCAATAGAGTTTCCTCGCAGGATCCGTCGGACGGATGAGGAGTCGATGGCTCGATGGCCAGATATTGGACATGACAATCTCCCGACACACCCAAGCGAAGCCTCCCAGAAAAAACGTCGGGGAGGAGCTGGGGTGTCGACTATATGGGTAGGCGTGTTGGTTCTGGGGACATGGTTTCCACATCAGCCCCCAGTTTTGGTGGTGATAGAGCGCGCACTCCACCAAAACTCGACAGTAATGGAACCAGAGACAAGGGTTACAACACGTCTACTTGACATAGTAACATCTAGAGGCGGTTCGCTCAACGCCTGGAGTTACTTCACTCATTTTTGGCAAGACAACACAACATTTGCCAGACAGAACAGCCGGACAGACATGGCTGCTGTTGTCGACAGGACTTTGACAGCAGAGGACAGGTTGACATGCTGCTGTCGTACCGTGGACATGTGGACAATCAATACTTTCATACTCAAAACTATCCAAACAGGATCAGACTGTGAATAGTGAGCGATGACAAGATAATAATCCATTTTTCGCAAATTTTGCGGCTGGCCAGCTGTAGATTACGACATATTGATCCTTGACAAGGGCGTGCTGGTAGAGCAACTGTAAAAATTATCCCGGGATTATTCTAGCAATAGTATGCTAGTGACACGCACGCTAGACGACTGAGTGTGAACACTCGTCGTGTGACTATTATGGCTGAAGGCTCACGTCAAGGCACATGTAATATGCTCAAAAGCAACATGATGACATACCTGACGGAGACAATAAATATGTACCGGACATGTTATACTGCAACATAGACATATGACTGATTAAACTGCCTTTGGCATTTGATGGGCGTTCGAGACCGGACCAGAATTCAATCGCAGTACAATCGCCTAGGGGGTAACTAAAAGAGAAACATGACAATAACAACCGCCTACAGTATGCAATTGTGGTAGTCGTGTTTCAACAAAAAAAATACTGACGAGAAAAAAGGCTGAACAAAAGCGACTACCGTAGTTGACTGACAGCAATCTCGCACACGGGCTTTGACAAGGAAGCGTCGAAGCTGTGAGGATTTGAAAGTGTGTAGTGGGTGACAGAGACAAGCGTATAAACAAATGCGGACACATATTGTATGCCGTGATCCATTGATAGCTCTTTATTGAATATAGAGTGAAACGGAATGACAGGCATATGATAGAGACAAATGGCGTGCTCGAACGCTTGTTGTGCTATCACATCTATCCACTGGTGTGCAACGGTGCCGACTACAGAACGTGTACTATCATAGTCTTTAAAAACCCAGTGCCCGACAATCGATAACAGAAAACAAATATCGACAACGACCCCCCAAAAGCGATGGGAGTCGGGGAATTCATTCTATCGTGACAAACATCGCGCCAGGGAGTGCTAACTATTAAAGGCACGATCCATGTATACAAGAAATGTCGACGACATTCGAAAAGTATGTATCTCATATTGAACAGAGAAGGGTGGATAAGACACGAGAAAAAACGTTTCAAATCAGGATAATATAGAAAACAAGACAAAACAACTACTTGGAAGTATGAATGAAACAAAGTTTCCACAAAGGGCACTGTGGACGGCGACAAGAAGAATCGCGACGCTCCTCGCGATGTCATTTCGCCAAAGACACGGACACGTTGGCACACACTAAACACATGCTTGTTTTGGCACCAATTGGCCTATTGCTGATCACTCCCCTAGAACTAGGGTTTGACAAGTGATGGCAGTAGCAAGCCTACTGTATCGGTCAGACTAGCACATGGAAAACTCATTCGTGGGGTCGGGTGACAACATGACCTTCCACTGAGTTGGATGCCAAGCATAAGCCAACTACAAGACATAAGGTACTGACATGGTGCTCACCACGAGGGCGAGGACATCGAACAAGAGTGCACGGTACTAGCACTCGACAAGACAAGCCATGGGGGTGACAAAACCCAAAAAATAGAATCCACTACAGTAGTAGCGGAACAAAAACAGTTGATGGAACAAGTAGCACGGGGCAGACATCATCAGTGGTTGCTAAGGCTGATGTGACAAAATGAAGCGCTAAAGACAAAACAAGACAAGCCCATTGAAGGTGCTACGTGACAAGCGCGGGGACAGGACGATATTTCCGCGGAGAAGGGTTAAATGCTGAGGGGTCCGTCAACAACACCACAGCGCGATAGGACGCAATCATTTCTCTGCATTGGGGAAGATCGTTGACATGCCTCTATACGCCCATCTGGGTGGGATACCCTTCAAGTTTCAGGTGGAATTGAAAGTTCGTCAGAGATGCTGCGCCTACTCCTCTTTTATGTCCATCAATACTCCCTACCGTGAACGCACCGATCGTAACTTTTGACAAGCGGCCTTCTAGATCGGGCACGGGGAGTGTGGTCCCTAAGAAAACATCATCGAGCGCATCGAGGTCGGTCGGGGACATGGGACGTCGGGGACAAAGTATTTTTTCATTCGACCGAGACGGACAGTAATCTCGGCTGGGTTCCCGTCTTTCGTGACACGATAGATGACGGGCGGTATTTGCGCTCGGACAGTGTACGGTCCACGCCAAGGGCTGATGAGTTTGGGGTTGGGACCATCGGCTTCATTGTACGGGCTGTGGATTAGTACTTGCTCACCAGGTTTAAAACTGGGAAATGACAAAGTCTCATTATCAACCGCTTCCTTATCCGCTCGCTCTTTAAGATTACGGCGGGCCAGCTCGTATGCAAATTGCAAATTTTCGACAGTTTGTTTAGTCGAGCTGTGATTGAGGCGCGGAGGTGGAGGGTATCCCTAAAATGAGATCGACAGGCAGTACAGCTGCGCGTCCAAACATAAGGAAATGGGGTGTTCCCTGGAGCGTTGTTGAATAGGCCGTGTTATGTGCTAGCTGGACAAACGGCAACAGCTCTGCCCAATTGTCGAATGAC